>JADDOH010002977.1:0-127144 GCA_016648135.1 Agrypnia vestita
AACATTATAAAATTTTAAAGTGTTCCTTTAACAACGCGAACATGTTTAACGAAGTACACTGTTACAAATTAGAAGAGGTGAACCCTAATATCTGTACTAGCTGTAGTAGTCGTCACCAACACTGATATCCACAGAAGATGTATGTGTGTAACTAAATCAAGAATTCCTAACGTATAATTCGGCTTGCTATACGACTGGAATCTATTCAAGATCCAAACGACTAATCTTCCTACCCAATCTAAAAGTAATGGTCACGACGACGCATGAAGGTGAATGAAGCTAATGATGATGCTATTACTATATAAAAAGGTTTTTTCAAAGTCCTCCCGGTAAAATCTATTTTCAAAAATTTTTTTTTCCAAAAATGTTCCAGAAGAATTCAAAAGCTCTCCTGAAAAATTGCTTTTTTATTTTATTTTATCACTATTCAACAGGATTTCTACATACACCCAATGTATAGTAAAAACAATAAATGCTTAATCAATCATAGCGTTACGACTTCTCAAAACTTGAAGAAACTCACATATCGTTAATTCCGGATTTACTTTTGTATTATTTCCAAGAAGATTGCGCCTAAAACTAAAACAATCCTTATATAGATACGTACGAACTTTGAAGTAGTGAGATGTTTATTTCTACTCTGCCTATAAATAAGCTATATCAACGTATATTGTAATATAATATTTATTAATGAAGATAAAACAATTTCAATTAACGTTGCAATGAAGCGAAACAAAGGAATATATATAAAAAAAAAACAAGTCCAATTTTAATTATTTGTTACTAAGAGAATATATATTGCGCTCTCTATTACCGCTTCCTATAGACTAATACTAGCGAAGGCTCAAAACTTTCTCTGATTTCCGCTAGATGGCGGTAGTATGACCATTTTAATTCATATGCCAGGCCGTCTTGTAAATAAAAATGGAAGTAATTTTATTCTTGTAATTCAAATCAAAATAATTTTTAGATCAAAACAAGAAACTCAAATAATTATTTCGTGCAACAATACGCGTCTGTGTTTATATTACGAACAAGTCTATCAATCCTGCATACAACAAAGAAATTATAATTAGTTTGAATAACCAGAACCGTATATAACTGTGTATAACAATTAAGAACACATTTAGATAATTAGAATAATTAAGAACCATAATAAATCAATGAAGGAAATTATTATTTTTTTTCAATTAATTCAGCAACATTGTAGATTGACATTTTTTTTTTTTTAGGACAATTTTTAATATAACACCTTGACGATAAAAAGGTATCTCCGAAACATGCACGTGAAAGTTATCAAATAATATAAGTAGATTTGTAAGAATACTATAATCAATAAATTTTTTGTGTAATTATTATCTGTAAAAATTTAGCTGAATTTAAAGATCTTTTTTTTTTCAAATATAGAAACCCTTTTTAATATCCATAAGACAAATATATAACAAGTGTGGATTTATTTAATTTACATTAACCTTAATTTAATTAAGATTAATTTATATTAATTTTTAATTATGAAACCAGACGCATAATTATTAAAATATTTTTCGCATTTGTATCATAATTGTACATAACCGAAAGAGAAAAGTAAATATTATAAAACATCGGATTTATAATTTTTTTTATAAAATAAAATATATATCAAATGTTCACATGGCAAAATCCGTTTAATATAATTCTTGTGTACCCCGTATACTAAAAGTTTTCGGTTTTATATCTTCTTTTCTTTTAGATTCATATATTCTCGTGTTTATATTTTCTACTAAATTGTTATCCGGTTTTTTATATTTATTTTTACTTTTATATTTTTCTGCTATTATTATTAATTACTATTGCATAACTCGTAAGCGAAAATATTTGCCACTGAACAGATTTTATCTAGCGTTGGTTAATTATTAGTTTATATTAATATAAGAAATTAAATTAAAACCGAATTTTAAGCTATCATAAACCCTCCGTGGCGCGCGCTGAAATCTGTCGCGGTGATCTGCCCGTAATACAGGTGTATATTTTTGCATTTCGGGCGCCGTGCGAATCCGTTCGGCGTAGCTAACTGTCTTTTCGTACTAGCCCGAGCGCGAAGGTCGAACTTGTTAAACCTTAAACCCTCAAACGTCTCGGGTCTATTCACGAACTCACGCGGTCGGGCGAAACATGACCCGGAGGGTACTGTATGGAGAGCCGTGTCGTCGCGCGTTCTCCCATTACACAGCGCTCGCAAATCCCGATGGCCCAGTCCATGACAGTGGTATATTTGCGAAAAACAAATGCAATAATTAAAACCTTTCAAATGTGATTCGTTTGAATCTCAACTACATATTTGTTATACTGCGATTCGCAAATCCCGACGGCCTAGGCCGTGACAGTGGCATACTTGCGAGAAAACAAATGCAATAATTAAAACCTTTCAAACGTGAATCGTTTGAATCTTAACTACATATTTGTTATACTGCGATCCGCAAATCCCGATGGTCTTTTTTAGATTGTGACGGTGGCTTACTTGTGAGATCGCATTCAAACAATTATTAAAATATTTTTCAAATGTGAATCATTTGAATTCAAACCACATAAAATGAATGAGATATGAAATAAATCACATATTCTATAAAATGGAGCAATACTTTTACAAAGAAACAGGCATTCCAAAATCGAACTAATATATCACAAGGACCAAAATTACTACAATAATTTTCGTTCACAAAATATTAAATAATAAAAATGCCAACTGTCTATATGACAAACAACCTAAAGAAATTTCTAATACCTAGTATCACGCTTGTCTACAAATCTCAGTACGTGGTTCACATAAATGCTCAATCTTTTTTCTTTGATGTCACGGACCGTGGTCCGCGATTGTTTAAATAAAACCGCTTTTATAATCAAATATTTTCTTTCATTTATAATATTAACTAAACCAAAATGATTTTATTACTATGCAAATGAGTCCAACGAATACGCCCCTGTCTGGTCACCGGCACCACTGTAATGATCCGGTTAGTTAGTGGGGCATCGGGTCTTGAAACATTTAATAATAATTTAGTACAGCTCCTCGTCAAAAGGTGTGGTTTTGATAAATATAGAAATCCAATATATCTCTTGGTCCGGCACCAGAGTGATGTATGACGGGGTGGTCCAAACGTAAAAGGCGGAAGTGTAATATAATATAAATCTCAATATAAAATATAACATTTTTCTTATATGTGAGCGCGCGACGCTCCGCATAACGACTGCAAATTGCGTTGTAACTACATAATGATCGTGAGATAAATTATATTCTTCTATGAAATATCATATAATGTATTCTATACAATATTAATACTCTGCCTGTGCTAACTATACATTTAACTAAAATATATATTATTAACTGGAAATAATTATTCTGTGAAAACTGCGCTTTTGAATGCAATATTAACTAAAAATATTAACTAACATCTTGGGTTCGCAGACGAAATCGATAATACCTAATGCCCTTTGCATTTACTAAGTATATTACCTAAATAGCCACAGCTATACCATCCTGTCCGTCAGGGACGAAACATAAAACACAGTTATATTCCTAAAAGTGCTACCTCTTACGCGACAAAAATACCTATTGCAGTCGGGCTATGAATATGAACTATTTCCGCCTCATAATGGCGCCTGGAACCAATACTAAAAACCTCACTAGAAATAATAAATGCGACTAAATCTCGATAAATACAATATATACTATTCGTAATACGTCGTTGAATTGGCACATGATTCGTCTAATGGATGAAGGACCCCGTTGTGTATCGTAATAACTTCAAATTCTTTTATAGGAGCAGTGTGGAAACAATTGCATAATATTACGTAATAAAAACATCTAACGAACCTAATAATCTATACATTTATGTTACAATAAAAATACGTACACTAGAAAGAATTTATGTATTAGAAATAAAACATTTTCGATTTGAGACAAACCGGTAAAATCGTTCGTACGGCGCAAAGGGAAAAATTCACACATATTAAATAACACTGAAATTAATAATTATAAACACTTTGTATTAACAAATTCTTACCTTGAATGGTTTCGTTCTAGACGTGCATGAACCTGTTCATATTAATTCCATGGGAAAATAATACATATATTTTCTACCTACAAAATAAGACATTTTGAAGCGAAACTTCTTTATGAATAAATAGATAAGGTCTCGGGGATGGTTTGTTCGAAAGGATTCTACAACAGCCCGTGAGTTTATATGAAATAATAGTTTCTTTAAATGCTAAATTTTGGTTTTTTAAACCCTCAGCATCTCTGCTGAGAGGGGTAGAGGCCCCGCGCCCGCCTAAACCCGGTGGCCGACTTCCTAAGTGACTAAACGGCCCCCCTTGTTCCTCCGGAACTTACTGCATCCCGAGACTCTATCTCTTCTTTACGAGATGTGATCCCGTGACGCCCTCTTTTAGGCTTATATTGAGAAGGCCGTACTCTTTTGGTACGAGTTTCTGATGATGTGTGTTGTCTTGAGGCGCCTTTCTTTTAGGCCGGTGTTTGAAGAATCATGTACTCTTTTGGTACGAATTGATGACGACATTAGCCTCCTTTGCGGGCATAGTCAGCGATGTTACAAATTATTGTGCAATCTCATTATGCCTTTTCAGAGCGGCGTCCCACGATTCTGCATCTTGCAACATTTACTTTGGTCAAATGTTAGGGTGTTAGTAACATATTTATAATATCCCAGCTATTCCATATGAGTGAATGATTTTTATACTGATTCTAGCTCTGTCTTTTTACAGAGGATGACATAGAAGTTAACGTTTTCTATTGAGATTTCATAGCATTCAGGCATGAAAATCCTTCCAAAGTCAGAGAATTCACGACGTTGGTTCACGCTGTTTTTGAGCAGGATGAGGCGCGAAGGTCGAGTCTAGTGGCCACTCCGATCAACAAGGGAGGTCCCGCTTTTAAGAGTACCTCACAGGGGCTTGCGCGAATTCCAGGCTTATGACACGAGCGTCATCCACAACCTCACCTAGCTCAACGTTCGTAAACCAGAAAACTCCAATTTCAGTTAGATCTCCCCATTCTGTCCTTTACTCGTCGTTCTGAAGCTACTTGTTAAGCCAGATGTACCGAGGTACTCAAATCATAAAGACTTGGCTGAAGACCGAATTGCGCAATACTTACGCAACACAATTATTATAAGGCTACTAAGCATTTCTTATAGAATTACGTGTATTCAATTATTAGTAAAAATAGTTTGAAAATCCCCATACTTTAAAATATATTCGTTCGGAAGAATTTCTCGTACGATTTGGATTGATATCTGGTTATGCAATACATAACGCGTCGACAATATTATGAATCTATTAAGCACTGCTTATAGAGCTCCGTAAAATCAATTGTTAATACAAATGGTATGAAAATCCCCATGCATCAAAATATATTCGTTTGGGAGATATTCCCGTACGAATTGAGCCAAGATCACACAAGAAATCGTGATATTAATTATACATTATTGCTCCGATTTTAAATCTTCCCAAAATAAATACATTTCAATAGTGAAAATAATTAATCGATAGATAATATAAATGTGTTCCTTAGCTGTTACACAGTGGCGGTATGATCCTCTCTGGTACTGATGAATGGTAGATTCCTCCATACGTCCGGGCAGCAACTCCGTCCGCAAATGCTGTTCTGGAACTCAGGGCTCCGTCGGTAGTCTGTTGGGCAGCGCTCCCGCTCGCAAGTCTGGTCTCGAACTGAAGGGGCTGAGTATATCGTGTTCGCTCCTTTTATACTCTCGATTGCACCATATCTTCGAAATCCACGCTAGTGCAGTGACTCATCCTATGAGCGATGACCTCACCGCCGGCGCTCGCCATTGGCCGGATTCAGTCAACAGGACGGTCGCCTCCGGCTCAACCCGTCGAAGGCAAAGCGCGCCTGTGATTGGTCCGTTTCGTTAAAATAATAGTTAAGCACCCGCTACACGCGAGACTTACTGTTCCGATTCATAAATAATAAAGGCTCGTTCGCACCTACTCACAAGGTCGAGTCTATTAGGATTGGCAAACGATATTAATTTAACACAGAATTATATCTATGGTATAATAAAGATCTAAGAAATATTACTTGTATAGCTGAATATTCAATATTTTGTTAGCCTCTTGTAATACATAGAATCTTAAGAAGAAATATATCAGGCTTTTACTTTTAAACGATTCAAACCAGAAGAAATATATTTTTGATGTCCATACTTGGCTTTTTTGAATATTATTATTTTAAGATTTTCTAAATTTATTAAATCTATCTCTATGTCGACCATCACAAGTTTAACTAACCGGTTTTAGATTTTTTTTCAATAGTTTGATTATTATATTTTAGTACACAATTCAACTTTAAAAAAATGATTAAAAAACATAATATAGTGTCTTAAAAGTTAACACTTGCATAAAATTGTGTTTAAATGTTGTAATAAATTTGATTAAAATGGATAACACCGATGTGTTTGCTTCAATTATTAAATGTACCTATATAATTAATTTCAAAAAATATAATCTGTAATTGATGTAGTATCTTTAAAAGTAAATATAGGAACTTTTTTTTCATTTATCCGTTCATTTAGGAACCCTCGATAAATACGACTTGCAGCGCGTACTGTATTCACGTTTTTCGTTTTTGCAAAGCTTTTGGAAGGCGGTTCGACACTCACCTGGTGTACGAGATATTGGAGGTTCAATCCTCATATGATAAACCAGTTTTAAATAATAATATAAGAAAGTAATTTTTTTGAGTTTAGTCCGAAAAACAGTAACAAAATTGACTTTACATTATATGTATGAAATCTATCTTAAATACAAAAATAGATATTAAATTCAAGTTTAATTAATTATTAATATTTAAAGCATTAACTTTGTGGTTAGTCATAATAACAGAATGTTAGTAAACTTAGTAAAAACCACTACCAGATTTACGGTCTATCGGTTTCGAGACGTACCTGTCTCTTCGTCAGGACCAACACTACACTACTATATTCACAACACTATACACTCCAACCATAGTATTGTTAAACTTTCACCAATATTGATAACATGCGTGTTAATCTTGTCATAATAGAGCACCTCTAATTAATAACTAAATTAATTTTCCATATAGCCCTTTGTTTAATTTAAGGTTCACAAAAGATGGGTTAACATCCACTTTAGACCCCGCCCCCTCTCACTCTCTCTCGTTAGATTTCTGAATTGTTCAGTGCATGCTTGTCTCTGACAAGAATAACACGCATGTGATCAATAGTGGTGATAGTTTTACAATACTATGGTTGGGGTATATAGTGTTGTGAATATAGTAGTGTAGTGTTGTTCCTGACGAAGAGACGGGTACGTCTCGAAACCGGTAGACCGTAAATCTGGTAGTGGTTTTTACTAAGTTTACTAACATTCTGTTAATTATTGTCAAATATAACAGCAAAAGAGCACAGAGTAGTTAATAAAATAGACCCTTCGAAAAAAAATTAGCACTGGCATTTTAAGATTAACGTTTGGGAAAATACTTAATATTTAAAAATAATCCTTGGGTCTTGATTATTTCCCGCAACAAAACCTGCCGAAATGTTATAGAAAGTTAGTGCCGAAAACATGATATCCATTAGGCGATAATGTATAATAATTATTCATTAATTATAATAACTGACGTTAAACAAATTAGTAACGCTCCTGAACTTCGCTAAGTATTGTGTAACTTTACCTAAGTTATTCTACGAAATGAAATAGGATATCCTACAAAATAATTTCACCGAAGATTTAAATACTTGGAATTAAGTGAACATCTTAATGTACAGAAATAACAAACCCTGGTAAATATATTAACTTAATAAACCAACAGGTATAATGAAGCGAGGTTAAAATTAATTAATCAATCAGAAAGACATGCATATAAATCAAATCCACGAAAAAATATTTGGCTGCTACCGGGATTCGAACCACGAATCTCCTCCTATTCGGGGCAGGCGCGCTATCCAATTACGTTGTAGCGGCCTCTAACATCTCCGTGAATATTTCGACCTTATCTGTAAGTCTCATTTATTAATTGATGTTTAACATATATTACCCATTTTAAAAGCAATCCACTTTTTCTGGTATGGTAGGCACAAATTACTTTGTGTAACTGTCGCTAGGGGATGCCAGAATTAACCGTTTAATTATTTTTTTTTATTTTGGACACATTTGATACATACATATATTATCTTCAAGAACACATTCTTCTGTTCTGTGAAATTTAAAACCAGATTAATTAATCAATTAGAAAGACATACAGAAAAATCAATGCTGCTACCGGGATCTACTCCTATCCGGGGGTTCTGAATAAAGTGTAACTTTACAATAAGAATGTGTTCTCGAAGATAATATAGGTTAAATAATATTTACATTTGAGACAAGTGATACATGATAGTAGCTTGTTAGTATAGTGGTAATGACTCTCGCCTAGTGATCCAGTGGTCGGTGTTTCGAGTCCCATTCCAGTGAGTTCTATTTTCATATCACAAGCTTAATTTGAAAATATTTATGCGACACGTCACGTTATCATTATAATACATAACGTTAATATTATTCCGCAAGCCTAACGTTTAGTATGGCTATTGAGCAAGTGGATGATCTCTACAAAAAATCCATAAGACATTGTTGTGGAAATGTTGACATGTTGAGAACTAACCTCGGCGACGCTATTGAGTGGTAGGGCACGTCTCTGTTGTGGCCTAGCAGCTCGTGATTGTTCTCCACGATGCCCCAAGGAGCGACTCCGATGCTGACGACCCTCCCCGCTCTCTGGGACCTCTCCAGAAGCAGCGCATCTCCCACTTGGCGCGTCACACCTGCAAGGAAACAATAGGATAACATTCATTCGAGTAAACAATAGAGCAGCATTCATTCTAGTGAACAATAGGGCAACATTCATCCGAGTAAACAATAGGGCAACATTCATTCGAGTAAACAATAGTGCAACTGTCATTCAAGTAGACAATAAGGCAACACTCATTAAAATTGTAAATTCAAGTGAATGTTGGCAGAAGGGAGGCACAGAAGGTACAAGTGACAACGGGAGTTTTAAATTTAGGTAGAAATTTGGTGATTTTTGTATGAAAATTTGAGTAATTATTTCATTTTTTTTATTGGCACTAGATATATTGAATATATTGAGACACCTATTATTTTATTTACGTTTGTCACGACAAACGTGCACCGGAGAATGTTATATTTCAGTCACGGTGGAGGAGCTTCACGGGAACGGACGCAGTCATTTTGATTTTTTTTTAAATTTTCCAATAAAATAATAGTTAAATGTTTTAATACTTTAATAAGTGTCATTCCCAGTTTTAACCTGATTTTCAGGCTCTCACTATGTAACACTTTCAATGCAAGCAGACAGACATATTGCTAAATTGTTTTAGAAATCCAAACAGGTGAATTGGTCCATACAATTAAGAAAAATTAAGAAAACATTGGTTAGGCTTACACTGAAATCATTATGAGTCTACATGTGTAAGCTAACTGCTATGGTTTCGAGTAATTGTAATGTGTTACTTAGAGTAAGCCGGTCACATTATCACATATGACATGAAAATAGTCAAATGTACATATGAAATGAAAAAATTAGATTGATGCACCAATATATATATATATATATATATATATAATAGAAAATCAGAAAGCGAAATTAGAAAAAACTGTCAATTCATAAATTATGAAACGGATACCAATATACGAATATACAAATACGAATAATTTTTCATCTCATCTGAACACGTAAAATCCAATTGCAGATTCCATCATCAGAACCGATGCCAGATACGAAAACCAGAAAAGAAAACTCTACACAAGATTCTGAATTGCTTTAAAAACCTAAAAACAATTTACAGATGATGTTGCTCACATATTCTAACATTTAAACATAGTTTTTTGTTCCCATTGCCAAATAAAAGGATTAACTGCGATTACTGGCTACAGTGAAGACGGACCCACTACAGACCCGGGCCGTTTTATGAACACTATCTCCCTTATCGGCCCTACACTTTCACCATTCGGCATTGTTTTAATGCTAAGGCGGTCGATCCCGCCATACTGCAGATGAGGTAAAAGCACGTATACGGCGTGGCGGGGTGTCCACACAACACCGCGTCACGATTTTTGGGGTGCAAAATGGACAATGAATCGGGATTATTGGCTCCAATAGAAATCAGTAAATACGGAAGGAATAGGTGCGGCTTAAGCATTTTGTCTACTTCAGTATCAAGGATCTGTTCTTCGAAGTGAGTCGATAAAAAAAATATTGAATTTTCCTTCGAAACTGATACAAAAGTAGTCCGAAATCGAAGAACACTCCAGACAGGTGGAATTTGGTACGTTTACTGTTAGTCGTCCAAACGGCTGGTTGTTCAATCCAGTGTTTACAGCTCAAACACAAAAGGTTTATTATGAAAATATTTACCGGGATATTTTTTTCGTTCCCGCAAGCTTTAAGAAAAAAAACATATTTGCGAGCGCCGAACAACAGAATTTGTAATAATCTCATCTCCCGACACGAAGGGCGGCCGAATTCTCTGATATCACCAGCCCCTAGGGAAATGTTTTCCTTGCGGTGGGATCCACAAATTCGACGTGTCTTTTAATGACGAGCGCGCGCTATTGTTGCTTGCTATGGGGACACATTGGTTTAGCCAGATTAAAGTAATAAAGTCCAAGTCTAAAATTAACTGTAAAAACGAAGCAGTACATACATAGCTTTATTTAATCGAAATTTGTCGTCGGATCGTCGACTGGGATAAAAGTTCCCTTAAACCTTTAATTTACTTATTTATAATGTAGAATTTTAACAACAAATGATGATGTATTCGTAAAAAATAAAGTCAACGATTTTAATATGCATTCTTATTTTTTTTAAAAAACAGACCATTAACGGGACATTATTGACTCTGATATATCGTCCTAGAGTCACATTACAGTATAAAGTATAAATATTTAATGAAAATTTACATAATACACTTTTTATTATAAATTAACAATAAATAATGACTCACTCCAGACCAGCAAGTTAGTCCTACTTTCATACCAGAAGCGTTTAGCTTAGTTTGAAAATTGTAATAATATTGATTTGACACGTATTCCGTGTTCGCATCTCTATTTTATTTTTAAAAAATAGTAAAGTAAAAAATAAATAATATTAAAATTAAATATATTTTTGTTTAGAAGACTGCATTAAATGGCAAGAAGGGTTTTTAAATTTTTTTAAAACAGTATATCTAATCAACAATAAAATAAAAATTAAAGAAAAGTCAAAATTTAATAACCATAAAAAAAAACATATTTTTAAATATATTGTCACAAGATGCTTAATTAGGAGAATCGCACATAATCAATCGAAGTTTTTAGAGAAAGCTACAAATATTTGTAACACACGAAAATTTACCAGAAATTCAAAGCCTTAAGAGGAAAGTGACGCTGCTCGTAACGATTTTGGGTTAGAAAGCCGGGAAAAACCATATAAAGAGCGAAACAGACAGCGACGGGCAATATCAGTGCGGGTATTGACTGCAATAAAGTACCTACCGACGTACGAGAAGTGTTCGATAGTGATTAGAGGAAAACAAAAGTGAATAGGTATTTCAGTGATTTGGTGCGAATTACAGATTTAGTTATAATAATAATGAAATTCGTTCCAGTGACTTCTTGTCCTAAATAAAACAATAATAAATTTCAAGTGTTTCATTTCGTCCCGATGAGACTCGGGAATAATTTATTCTCTTCTGACGAAGGGGTGGTCACTCCAAAATTAGCAAGCTTCAATCAGTAAAATTCAAGTAATAAATACAAAGTTATTTCACTTTAAAATATGTAACCCTAAAGTTACTGCTTCAGTAACTTTAGGGTTAAATATTTTATTATTATTATGAATGAATAGTGTAAGGTGAGTGATGATTTATCAAGGCCCCGTTTAAGTTAATAGAAATGTTTGTATTATTATTCCCTACTCCTTACAGATATTTTTTTATTTATTTAAAATATGATAGAGACCTGAAAGGACTATGGATTATCTTTAACACAATAGTTCGATATAATAATATAATAATAATGACACTATATAGGTCGACCACAATCAAAAGATTATCATTTTCTAGCTTTATCCGGTAAGAAGAAAGCGGGGGAAAATTGCCTGGCAAGCCCGTATTACAAGCCTCAATATGATATTCCAAATAAAAATATATTTTTTAGTTTAAAAAAGGTTACTTACTAGAAAAACTTCATTCGTATTCATTTTTTGCATCATAACAACACATATTTTTTGCGCACATTCTTTTGAATGCGGTCTAGCTATAGTTATGTTTACCTAACACAATGTGCATTTAGTTTAAGAGTCCTATTAAGATTTATGATTTAATTAAAGAATGGGTGTTCAAGGCGGTACTAATTCTACGTTTTTATGGTATGAAGAGTTAAATGAGTAGCTCACCCTATAACCGATCATCTCCGAATCGATAATCTTGAGAGATAAAGTTAGCATTTAATATAAAATGTTGTTACGAGAAACTCTAAAATTTAATTGAAAATTTTATACACGGTTGAACTCTCGCCGGATCATTACAGACGGTTAGATAATTCATCTAAAAACCCGGGGCGGTTTAAGTCCACTGGGAAATTCCTGCCTCCTCCCAGTTAGGGATACAGCAGACTTATAAATCGAAGAACTTTAAAAGATTAACAATCAAAGGTTTGAACGAAATCCGACGTACAACGAGGCAGTTTGTTCGAGGTTCGGTCGACGTTTAGAGCGAGACCTTTTTACGGAGAAATCCGACCGAAATTAATTTTCGTTAACCTCTAGTGCAGTGTTTTTCAACCTTTTTGAATATGCGACCCCTTTGCAAGTAAAAAAATTCTGGCGATCCCCCAGGTCCAAAATAAAACTGCGTCCGTGATTTCCTTCCTTCTTCCTGGGTTTCTATTCATGGGATTGGTTTGCAGCAAAGCACATCTCATTCTCCATTCTACGCGGTCTCCGGCGATCCTCTTCAGCTCTGTGTAGGAGACACAATTCATATCTCGGCACACTTGCTCAAGATATTCATGGCGAGGGCGCCCTCTGGCAATCTTTCCCTCCAGTATAATTCCGTGATTAATAAAACGTTAAAATTTTTTAATTATTCTCCAGAACTGGATTTTGAAACTGCCAATGGGTAAAGATAGGTAAATAAATCCTTTTTTGGATATGTCAATACAAGGTGAAGGTGAAAGAAAATCTTATACATTTACCTGCTGACGACATGCTTAAAATGGAATTCTATTTGCAAACTTATTTACTGCTTCTGTTTCGGAAAAAATAATTTCTTTCGTTAATTTTCTGACTTAGTTGACCTGGGAGCATACATGCCTATTATGTCGTGCGGATAATGTGAACTTCGTTCATCTTGTAATCGCTTATTGTACTATACTTATACTGTATAAAGTATTAATGTTTTATTTTAATTTATTATTGTAAATTGTAATTGTAACTGTACTAATAATCTTGTCCTAAATGACTATCAGTTAGGGTCATTCTGACCTGTCGATAGTCTTTAAATTAAAAAATAAATAAAAATAAAATGAAGAGACAGTGACATATAATGGATGAAGAGAAGCGAAGGGAAGAATATTCAGAGCGGCAAGAGAAGCTTTAAAATTGTTACTGCCATTCGCCTCTTCCTGCCTATGTGATCTAACGTTCTCTTCAATGGTAAATATAAAAACTAAGAAGAGAAATAGGCTTCGATTAGAAAATGATTTGATTGTTATGTTTCAAAAATACAACCACTTTGAAAATTTATTAAAAAATAAACAGGCACAGCCTTATCCCTAGAAATACTGCACTTTTATTGTAGTATATGACCTACAGCCCTTGCTTTTTACTTTTACCTGACTGGCAACCGCGACCCCCCGAGTAACACTTGACGACCTTCCTGGGGGTCGCGACTAGAGCCTCCAAATATTCGTGATTCCAACTGTTCGAATATCGAATAGTTAATGATAATATATTCGAATATTCGAATATATTCGTAATATTTTTAAGAAAGGAATAATTTAATTTGGATGATAAATACAGATAAATAAATACATTCTATATACCTAAGTAAAATAAAAACACAATAATTGTAGAGAATTTAATTTTTTTAAATATATGTTATAAAAAAACAACAAAAAATATATTGAAAAATAATGTTGAATTGATACGTTTATCTCACACCCCACGTGCAAGCTTTTTTTTCATTATACTTGTAATAATGAAAAAAAAACTTGTCGGCTTAAGTATTTATGAAAACTAAATACAAGTCGACAAAACAATCTAATAAAACTTGTTGTCATAAAGCCATAAAGATAAGCAGAAGATGTCCACAAAGGCGTTTACATCTTTGATGTCCGAATTCGTACACCTGAGTAAATGAATTAATGCTTGCATACTGACTTCCAGGGTCCGTAAACCTTTGTTTCGTTTAGAAAAATATTAAAAATCTTATAATATAAATAAGAGCGAATACTTTTTAAAGTATTCGAATAACGAATACTTAAAAGCAGGCGAATATGTTCGAGTTTCGAATATTCGGATTGGAGGCTCTAGTCGCGACCCACAGATTGAAAAACACTGCTCTAGTACATTCTCGGGAGCTGTGCCCCCAGAGGGCGAAGGGCGAGGTCCCAGGGCGGGGGAGGGGACCGCTGTTGGGTTAAGGTCATAAAATATTTCATCTCAATGATGTTATAATATTCGACGGGAATGCCTTTCTCAAAATATTTGGAATCGCGGTCGAAGACGATAATGCTCTTGACTTGAAATATACATTTTCTTAACACGGTGACAGTTTGGGTGGTCCAGCGAGCAAACCAAGCTCGGGATTTATAATTTATCGAAGATATTTATTTTACGGTGTATTGATGTTCAAAAGTTGTCAGGTAAAAACTCTAAGTGTAATCCAAGCACAGGAGTAAGTGTCTTTTTAGAGAGGCACAGCACAATAAAATAAATATATCCATATTGTTTTAAAAGAAAAGAAAATGTTATAAAACTGTAATATAAAAAATACAGGTATTTAAAAAAATTGTACAATTAATATTATCCTTCGGGGTATCTTCTTTATTTAATTTTGATTAGAAAATATTCTTTACGCTTTGGGTGAAATGTCAAAAATTAAGGATATGAACGAAAACAAAATGGCCTTTTTGTCAATATTTCTGACCTCTCTTCTATAAAACGATGGAGAATCGTGAAAGAAACTCAAATAAAGTTATACGAATCGCGCAGGATTTGAACCAGATTTTTTCGCAAGGTTTTAATTATTTGACTTGTATCAAAAATAGTTCAAAAATATTTTTAAAACAATGAAATGAATCGCTTATCTCTTCAACTGTTGACATTTCGCCCATGGTGTAAAAATTTTTTTTTTCAAAATTAAATGAAGACTCTCCGAAGGTTTAACTTCTAGCTACGAGACACCACCCTGAATAATAATGTAAATAAAATTTCGTACCTAAATTCAGTTAAATGAACACTATAAAGTGAAGAAATTTTCTCAGTTTTATAAAAATGCTCGCTTAGAAATTTGTTTATTGAATTAAGTGTGTTTAGTAAGTGTTTTTCAAAACGCACATATATTATTAACATATATGGAAAATAGCAAATAAATTTTAATTTCGTATTTAACAGTACGAAAATTTAATGCAAAATGCGGAAATTGGAGAATACAACTTGTTGATATATATTGTTGCGATTAAGATTTAATAAATAAGATTAGCCGTTAAGCAATCGGCTCGCTACTAGGCCCTGCCGGCCGCTGCGCGAATGATAGTGGCCTCTGCGCGGCCATTAGTGCCTGAAATTGGCTCTCGTGCATCTTCTGCTGCTACGCCCCGCAGGCGACTATGGTGACCGTTACTTTTATAAAATACTTCTCAAATATACAAACACCGTTTCAAAACCAGTGATAAATTATGAAATTAACACTCATTAATTACCACATTTAGAAGTCTGCCTCTTACATTCACACTTGAATAGTACTTTTTCTAAAAAATATTAATACATTTCCTTTAAATAATAAAAAGAGGCTACAGTGTCAAAACTTTCATTAAAAATTTGAGATGTAATGCGTACGTTGACGGTATCGAATAACAACTATATTACAATGATATCTGAATGTATTTTAAAATTTGTACACCTCGATTCTTAAAATAAAATCATAAGATTTTCTTACTTTTTAAACTGGCAGTGAAAAAAAACACGCAATATTTGCTACGCGTTATGGCGCAATAATAATATACATTAAGAAAATTTGTACATTATTCAAGAAAATTTTTCAAAATTCATCAAAAATTAATCAAAAAATGTTCGTGCGTGCCGGAGATTACACTTATTCTCCCATTTAAAAAGGTCGTCTTCAAAATATAAAAATCTAGCATTTTAAAATAATGCTACTGCCAGTTTAATAATTGTTCAAAATAAAATTATTACGAGAAACATTAAGCTCGGTTTATATTCCTCGATCCCATCCTGCCTAAATTTTCCGAGAAGTAGGCAGATTCGATGGAAATGCCCGTAGGTAATCTTATTTCCCGTCTGCACAGTCCATGAGCCTGCTGGCGCAGTTTTATGGACACCAGAGAGAATTTTATATAAGAAAAGGAAGGGTATTTTAGAAGAGATGGAAATTGGGAAGATTCAGAGTTAACAAACGGATAACCTCGTCCTTGAACTCTTCCACAAAAGAGACTGGCTCAGAATAATATGAAAACAATGAACATTTTGTATCGGTTCGCGCTAGGCTCACATAACAAAAGCCCTTAAAAATGATCAGCAAAGCAATTCAAATAACGTGTCTACAAAAAGATATAAAACAAAATACATAAAATAAACACAGTAACTTTAACCAAACAGAAAACCAATTGTATGTATGAGCGTGAATAAAGTTTAAGTGTTTCTTTCGGCTGGAAATAAGTTCATGTGTGTTTTATATTTATTTGTTTAGTAAAGAAAGTAATGATACGTATAAAAACATATATTTTTACTCTCTTTATATAAACTCGTGACGTCTGCTTGCTTGCCGACTTGCTGGCTTGGCGTCGAAAAAACTTTGGATCGATTTTTAACCCTTTTCCCGTGATCCAATCGAGCTGAAACTTTGCAAGTAGACTCATGGCGACCATTAAGAAGATCTATCAAATTTTCGTTAAAAAAAATAAATTATAATATAATTTCGGATTTTTAGAAATTTTAATGGTTTTTTCAAATTGGAATCGTTACAAAAGTTTGATTACTAGCAACGGCGGCCCGATAACGTCGCGGAATATTTTATAAATCTGAATTACTCCGTCGCAAAGCATGAAGTGTTTTATCAAAGCTTAAAACATCTGACATTTTAGAAATATTTTAAATTACTGTAAGTTTAGTGTTATGTTATATGTTTTAATTCGTCTTTAATTGTTGTTATATTTTACAAAGAAAGGGAGTATAATAAAAACTTGTTTTTTATGGGTTACTTTTTTATATAAATATACGACTCCACAAATTCGTAAAATTCTAGAACCAGAAACGAATATAAAACGGGACACTGTCGCGACACAGAGCTTGTTACGACAGTTTTTGCGATGCCATAGAAACGAATACCGCAGAAAGCGGGCGACAAGTGCGAATGATAATCGGCCAGCGAAATAGAGTAAGAAAGTAAGTACCTTACGGGCGTTCGATAGTGAATAAGAGCGATAAAAGACGGGCGAATATTCTGAAAAACTTAATAAAGCGTCTCACAAATCAGTAGAGATTATCTAATGCAAAATATATAAATATATATTCAAGAACACATTCATATTTTGTGAAGTTGTAATTTTTCAGAACAAAGTTCTGTGAAATATTTAATAGCCAAATTAATTAATCAATTAGAAAGACATACAGAAAAATCTAATTCACGAAAAAATATTAGGTTACTACTGGGATTCGAACCCAGGTCACCTCCTTTCCGGGGCCGGTGCTCTGACCACTAGGACAAAAATAAAAATTAATCAATTAATAAAAATAAGAACTACATATAAGGTCGATATATTCACGGAAACATAGAGGGTTGCTATAGCTTAGTGGTCAGAGCACCGGCCCCGGAAAGGAGGTGACCTGGGTTCGAATCCCAGTAGTAACCTAATATTTTTTCGTGAATTAGATTTTTCTGTATGTCTTTCTAATTGATTAATTAATTTGGTTATCAAAATATATAATATTATACCAACTAAGTTTGTGTCTAGTGACTTTCCGTGATAATGATTGATTCAAGCATTTTATTTGCTTCCCACCACCACAAAGCCAAAACAATATTATTTCATGCTTCAATTTTTTGCTATTTATAATCACAATTATTTACTCTTCATTTTCACTTAAATTTCGCGACAAAACTGTACACGAAGTTTTCAGGATTGAGCCGTGCTCAGCAGTGCTCATATACATAAGCCTGAATCAAGTGAAAGCGGCACATATGTAGGTGCAAAAAAGAAAAATCTTGGGGAAAAAATGTTCAGTCATGCGGGTTTCAGAAAGGAATGAGAAAGATTTCTTCACATTCCTTGTTCGGAAGAAGCAGATCATACGATTTAACTGTAAAAAACATTTTGAAGATATTGTAACGAGGCTGAAAAGAATCACGCACTCATCATGTCAAGTGACAGTTGTTTGAAATGTTCACAATACTACCGGAGATTCAAGAACAGCCTAGCGTAATCTACAGCTTTCGAGAGACGTCTCCAAAGTTCCAGGAACATCTGGAACTTACGAGAACTTTCGTGAAAACACTATAAAAGTCTAGTAAATACTAGAGAATTCTCGAAGGTTCGAAAATTCAACGTTATCGGGTATAAATAAAAGGATCCAGGCCGCGAAGGGCCATTGTTATTTTGACGTACGCGGCTCTAGCGGCGAATCACGAAGCAAAGACATTGTTACCATCGGGCGTGTGAACTAAGCGACAGATAATCAACATTTCATTAATTCCTTCCGCAGCCACGACACTTGACAATATGTAATACAGTTGTTGTAGGCCACTGTGAATACAGATTTTGTAAAGCCTTTACACAATGTGTTCGATATTCCCTTTTCCAATAATAATATTGTCTTAATGTCTTTCAGCACCACCCTGTCAACTGCCTTTTTCAAATCCACAAAACTTATATAGGCCACTTTGATATACTCCAATGCCTTTTCTTTCATTTGCCTCAGAATGATGATTGCATCTGTAGGCGAGCGATTTCCCGATTATGTCTAATGATTATTAATAGTGTCCGACCGAAACAGAACTTTCTATCGAAACCGAAACCGAATCTTTGGTATCTGTCTCAGTTTCGGCGGAAACCGAAACTTTTTAAACATGTTAAAAATCTATTGTTAACTGAAAATTGGCTTTGTTTTTACACTTATTCAGACAGTTAACGCGTATTAAATAAAATAAAAAACAACAAACTTATTGAAGTATGGTAATTTTTTTTATATTACTGCTAGAAAACAAACAAAAATTAAACAAAATAACAAAACATGTTAACTACTTCTTGAAACAAAAATTTGTCAAAAATCAATAATTACATTTTAAAGAAAGGACCTCATTAATTGAGTACTTTAATTTTAATTGCGTTTACAATCACAACATTCTTAAGACTAAATTTAACATTTATTCATTTACTGAGATCTTTTAATTGCAGTTAGTAATGTATGATTACCTAATTAGTAACTAGTAACTAGCGAACTCAGATGGTGATGGCGGGTGACACACGAGCCACGAACTTACCCGAAGTCAGCCGAACGACGCAAGATAATTCACGAACGCAGAGTTTCGGTGCGGCCGAAGTTTCGGCAGATTTTCTGCCGAAACCGAAACTGATGCCGAAACTAGATTTTTTGCCGAAACTCACCGAAACCGAACCTTCGGTCGGCCATTAATTATTTATAAACATTTTTCTAAGGACTTATTATTCCTTTTAGTAGGGACCAGGGTTTGTGACGTCAGCTCCGCTGCTCTCACTGTAGCCAGTGGTCCTCAGCCATATCTTGGGCACATTTTTTTCTCTTTTTCCACACGAAATCCCAGGAAAAAGTACACATAAAAGAAACACATATAATTCAAACAAAGATAATCCCTTATGACACAAGCGGCATGCTCAAAAATCAACCGTCGGTTGATTTATGAGCGTGCTAATGTCATTCACCATAAGAAGGAATATCTTTTGAGCATGTGTGAACAGGCTTGCTTATTATGAGCATGCTAATGTCATTCGCGGCTAGTATCGATTATCAATGCGATCTTCTCAGTCCGCGAGAGATGAAACAAATATGGCGCGTTGGGGAGATGATAAAACATTACTTTTCGTGACTTATTATAGGAATCACGAATGTCTGTGGAATACTCGGTCACCGCTATGTAAAAATAAATAATATTTATGAAAGTTTATTAAAAGACAGGAATGATTCAAATCTTACAATAAAAATTATTAAAAACTAAAATCAAAAATGTGCGGATGGAAACTCAGGAACTATTTTCATTTATTGGTTCACTTGAATTTTCTATTTCATTTTGCAGTTTCTATTTTGAACAAGAGCGTCTCTATTCTATGACAAGAGCATGTCACTAATAAACATGTGTGTTCGATTGTTAGCTTTGAGCATACTCATTCATGAGCATGCTTAAAATAAATATGCTAATAATGAGCAAGTGTGTACAGTTGTTATGGCATGCTAGTTTTGAGCATGTTAATGAGCAAGCTCAAAATAAGCACGTGTATCTATACCTTTAAACATAAACCAGGTGAAATATACAATTTAACTATGCTCACTAGAAAATACATTGAGAAAGAATGTGTTGAGACAGGCGTAGTTTATAGTTAGTTGTACTATTTAGCATCACTAATTATTTTAATCCCGATTTGTATCCCAGAAAGCCCAGGACTTGGATTTGAAATTATACAGAAGAACCCTTGAGCACCTACGTGTTGGTTGTCACAAATATAAACACCATAAAAGACGACAACTCCACGCTAGTGTTTTGCTCTAGACTAGAAAACTGTGAACGAAAAAACGAAAATTTCAATGTTTTAAAGCGAGTAAAACAAGGTATTAAGAGAGCATTCTATCAACATACACGAGATATAATACACGGAATATTCATGTAATTTCTTTATCCGCAATTTTGTGGTGTAATGTAATATCACGGTAGTTGTAAGTGAAGTTCTACAGGGCAGTGTACTGGGACCAATTCTCTTTATTTTGTACATTTTGGATCTTCGTGCTGCTGTCCAGTCCACTGTGAGTTTCTTTGCTGATGACACAAAATATTTCGGTAGCCCCCTTACTGACCATGAGGTGTTACAGAGAGACTTAAATCAATTATCGGAGTGGACAAAGCAGTGGCTCATATATCTTAATGTTGACAAATGTTGTGTTCTCCATGTCGGCAAAAATAAAAAAAATATTGAGTATACCTTAAACGAAAGCCTGATTAAGTCAGTGGTCTCGCAGAAGGATCTGGGTGTTACTATTACCAAGGACTTTAAATGGTGTGAGCACATAGCGAGTGTGGTTAAGAAGGCTAACTCTATTTTGTATTTGGTGAGAAGATCATTCCAACTTTCACAACTATTTATAAGACATATGTGAGGCCTCTCCTCAAATATGCCTCTCAGATCTGGAATCCATATTTTGCTAAAGATATAGTTTTACTAGAAAACGTTCAGAGACGAGCCACAAAATTGCCCTTGGGTCTTAAAAACCTGGAATATGCGGAAAGACTGAGAGTCTTGAAACTGCCCACTCTCCAGGAGCGACGAGCAAGAGGTGACCTCATTGAGACATTCAAGAATCTATCGGGCTACCACAATATTCCTAATATGACAGATATGTTTGCATTAAACACTAATGTGGGCCTCCGAGGATATCACCTGAAGTTGAACAAGTCTCGGTTCTCGTGTAACCCAAGAAAGCATGCATTAAGCCATAGAGTGGTCAATATGTGGAACAGTTTGCCTGAGGGCGTAGTGTCTGCAGCCAGTGTCAACGACAGTGATATGGGCCTATCAGCTTAAGCTGCCTGCCCATTATCAATTATATTAATAATAACAATGAACTGTAGTCCTACCTGTATTAGTACCCCCGGTGAATATCCAGGCTCCGGTAGTCTTGGCCGCCTTCAGAAGACCCTTCCTCAAGACCTTCTTCAGCTTGGGCTGCAGTTCGAAGTTGGCCTTGCCTCCCTGCACCGTGATGAGGAGTTTGGGTAGCTCCAGACCCCACTCCCTCGTGAGCAGCTGGACTATCAGCTCCGGCCTGGTGTCGTACGCGAGCCGGACATACTGTAACAACAACAAAAAGAACATTACATAGTCTGATCGACTTATATGCCCCATTGAGGTCATCAAGACACAGTGCATTATTCTATTATAGTGGAAACGTCAGAACTAATGCATTAGCAAACTCTGTAATTCCCAGATTACACTCATTAGGGAATAAACATGCAGAGGCGGCTAACATTTTTGCTGATAATATAACTGAGTATAGGATAAAGCTGTTACAATTCTTTACATCTCAATGAAATGAAAATGGTTAATAAATTTTTCTGTATTATTATTTTACCTTTTAACTATTATTATTCGTACCTTTTATCTATATTATTATTTTATCTGTCTTGTGTTATTCTTTAAATTTATATTCTGTATATTTGTGAAAGCCCATAAGAGCGTAAAATAAATAAATAAATAAATAAAAATAAACAAAGTCTTATACTGGAAAACATTTATCTTGATTGACAATAACACCTGCAGCGCCTAAAACATCATTTCTAATTCCTTTGGACGATTGTTGGTTAACTTATTTTGGTATAAAAAAAATATTTTACAAACGTCTAAGTCGTTTAGAGTATTCGTTTACATTGCAACACATTTTTTCTATAAATTAATAATGTGTGAAAAAATTATCAATTTACGAATAAATATAATAAAATTTATTACACACCCAGTATAAATAAAACGAAAAAATAAGATATTTTATTACCATAATTTTCTTCGTTTTTAGACCGATCTACTTAAAATTTACAAAACTTTAATTAATTAATTTGAATTGGGAAATGAGGTAGGGGTAGGCAGAGAGGATTGAACGCCACACTCTTCTATCTTGACACACCACTTTTGCTTCGGCCACATTCATACATCTTCTCATACAAGTTCTATGGTTGTTGCGGCTTTTAACGGGGCCATCCTTAAACACTTGTTGTATCTGATCATGCCAGGTCTTTCGCGGACGCCCTGTATTTCTGTAGCCTTCAACACTCGCCTCGTATATTTTCTTAACCATCCTTTCCTCGTTCATACGTTCCACATGACCAAACCATCTCAGCACTCCTTTCTTTATTCTATCTACCACACTACATCCAGCATTGCATTCACTTATAATTTGTTCATTCCTTACGCTATCGACCAAAGATTTTCCACACAAGCGTCTTAGGGCCGGTTGTTTCAAGTTGGATTAAAGTAAGCGTTCTTTTAAAGCATAGATTTTTACGTTCTCTACCAATCAGACGATCCGTTTTCGTAAAAATCTATGCTTTAATCGTCCGCTTACTTTGATCGAACTTGAAACAACCGGGCCTTAGTGACCGCATTTCTACTGCATTCAGTCTATTTTCATTCCTCTTTTGCCAATTCTAGGCTTCACTTCCATACATTAGGTTTAGCACTAGAACGCCGTTATATATCGCTAGTCTTGCTTCCT
This sequence comes from Agrypnia vestita, assembly GCA_016648135.1. Taxonomy (NCBI): domain Eukaryota; kingdom Metazoa; phylum Arthropoda; class Insecta; order Trichoptera; family Phryganeidae; genus Agrypnia; species Agrypnia vestita. The sequence goes on from JADDOH010002977.1 coordinate 23,768, forward strand.
TTGACAGATTCTTATTACCATAATTGCATTTAGAGCACCATTAACTTTGTTTCCCGCATCTTTCCGCATAATTACTATTATTAGACTCACCAGAAAAAGGCAGAGAAATTAGAATGACACAATATTCAGATCTGACACATGATTATCGTCTACTTCTTCTGATGCATGTTCGCCAAAGTTAAAAATTCTAACAGTGATGATGACCCAGCACTGATCAATGGTCATTCTTGAGCAAAAAAGTTCCCATATAGGGATTACTCTTTTGCCATCCAGGTTGGCATTTTTTTTTTTTATCTGAAGCTCGCTACTTCGCTGATGAAGCTAAGACGCTAGTGCGGCACGGCGAGGTGTCCGCATGAACCATTTCACTGTCTCAGGAGCGCAAGGGGAACCAAAAGAACATTTATTAAAAAAAACAAATATAAAAGAAAAAATACAAGAAAACTTATTACATAAATTTAAATAAAAATTATGAAATTAAATAAAAAAATGAATAAAAAAGCCGGACCTTACAGGGCTATTCACCAGAATCACAATTCTATATGATTTTATCAAGTTTTTCGTAGAAATCTTTTTTTCCTTTTGCCTTTAACACATACGCCTCAATATTTTTTTAACTACCTTCTCTTAGCTTGTACCTTCTAAGCGACCCTTTTATCAAATGTTCTATTGACCTTCATTGCTTATAATTTATTTTAATCTATATTGGCCATAGATTTTTTCCATACGCCCGAGCAACTCCATTTCCGCCGCATTCAATCTCTTTTTTCTTCTTGACGTACGACTAAATATGGCGCCCCTTCGACCCTCGAAAAGTTGTGTGTTGGTTAAAAAAAATATGAAGCCTAGATATACAGGGTGTAACAGAGCTAATCCACAATACTTTACTGGTGGATTCCTGCCTTGATCACCTTATATCAACAGTTAAGGGGTTGTGCAATATTAAATTTTAGATTTTTTTTTATATTTCTGACTTATAATTTACAAAACGTTAAAAAATCGTTACAGTAACTTATACAGATTACGAAAAATTCAGTCAATTACAAGTTAAAAAAATGACAAAAACCCTGCAGAAATTCCAATAGGAAAAAGGTTCCTAAAGAATAATTATTTACTTATTTATAGCCGAAATCCATGAAATAAAAATAACGACTTTTCGTCGCTGTATATATAATAAATCCTATGTGCCGTTTAGTACATACTGAGATGGACGAATCAATTTGTAAATTTTTCATATAAATAATGGAGATATACTAAAAAAACATTAATCATTTTATAAATCTAGCCTGTGTTATAATTATTTTAAACAGTTTTGTTCGTCTATCTCAGAATGTACTAAAACGACAGACGAATACTATATATATATACGTACAGTGACGTTTTATCAAAATATTTGAACATTTTTTTAATATATATTTCCCTTGCCGGCAGTTAAATGTACTATTCTAAACCCTGGCGATTGGGTGGAACACGAAATGGTTCGCGTCTTTGCTAAAACGTATATGTACTGTATTTTTGACGGGCATTGCAGATTCGGCGATAGAGACATTGGTATCGTTGCCGCCTTCGGGTTCGCTGGCCCGGGGTTCAAGGCCCATCTCCTGCCGTTTAATTTTGTTTCTTTAGTCGTAGTAAATTCGAACGAAGTTACGAACGTTACACGAAGTAACGGGGACAGACAGATAGACAGACAGACGGACATACAACGAAATTATTATTATTGATAGTTTCAATTTACATAAGGGATACGACAGCGATCCCCGCAGGCTCGAATTATTTAGACGCTGCGGCCGAAAAAAATTAAAATGAAGTAATCAAACATTAATTTCAGAGATTAAAAAATACTATTAAAAAAGCGTTAAAATTAATTTGACTGGTGAATAATTTCGAATATAAATTTAACTCTCCCAATTTTATTGAGCTGTAAAATAATCAACTCGAGAATTATAATTCGTATGCTGAAGGATTTTCCGAGAAGGTTGAAATGAATTGTATTTGAGAAGCTGTAAGACGTAAATTGGAAGGGAAGACCGAATTCTTAAGGGAAATTAATAACAATAGAAACGTTCAAGAGTATATACCTTTAGTTACATTGATAAAGTCGGCAAATATTTAATATACGAAGGAGACCGTTGAAGTTTTCGGTCACGTGCAAATAACGTTTACTTTCAACGTTTAATTTTAACTTTATTATAAGATTCTAGGTATTGCACATTATTAATAAAGTTTTGTACGGAATTTCGACCACAGCGACACATTCTGTGTAGCTGCAAGGAGAAAATTGCGTTAACACATAAGCGTTATTAGTCCGCCAAAGACGACGCTAGTGCTTTATAGTTAACCTTCCAGCGGGCGCGCTGACTAATTTCGCTTGAGCGAGCGCTTGTCGTAAATTTTATGTCGTCAAGTTTTCTCCCTGTAAATGGTGTTTTCTTTATACGAATGCTAGGGAATTGCTGTAAGATTATGAAAAATGATAAATGACAGTACTTTAAAAGAATATATATTTGACTTTTAAATAAAAAACGAAACAACACTTTAAATATGTTAATATTGTACAGTCCCGATCTCTAGAATATTGATGGTCAACTCTCAGCTGATCGATATACATATTTGTGTATCTGAAAACATCTTCAATCATAGACATATTGGTAATTTTGGAAGAATGCATTTAGTTCAATTTTAATACCAAGAGATTTTTGAGTCAAGCCAGTGAGTAATTTGACTATATTTATCCTGATGAAAAATTCTTCCATTGTTTCCTACTCTCCTTCAGATTCATCTGAAATGGTTTCTTGTTCGGTAGCACTTTCTTCAGCTTGTTGTTCGATTTCTTCTTCCGAAAACTCGCTGTCACTCCAGGGAAAGTAAGTCTCACCATGTAATAGTCAACAGAAATTTCCAAATATCAATGAATTGCAAAAACTTCTAAGCACCCCCGGTACGCTTGTAGTTTAGAGAGACACTGACCCTCGAATAACTCGAAGCTCGATGCTTGCGACTAAGTGGTAAAAGTGGGGGAAGCGATAAGGCGCGTTTGTCGTAAATTTTGCGGCAGCGCGCCCGCTGAAAGGTTAAACCGCATGGCCTTCGTCAAAAGTGAATCGTTGACTTGAGTTCCACGAATACAGTAGGTTACTTTTTAATTTGTGAAGCATAAATATAAAGTAGGTTACTTTTTAATTTGTGAAGCATAAATATAAAACAGTGAACAACGGGTATAGTTATGATTGCTAGGATATAGCACGATGCTAGAATATTAACAAGTCATCTCCGTAGATCGGACCACCATCCGTATTCAAGTATTTCAATATTCAATTTGACTATAGTGAGGAATTAAGCGATAATTGATATAGCGGCGTAAACAAAGAGTAGTTAGTACTTACGTGAGAACGCTTGATTTATTCAGTATGGTTACACTACAATATATGTAGGATAAGACAGGACATTCACTGCAAATGCAATTTTTTTTCGAAAGAGTGGATTTTTATTATTCATTTATACCAGAACATATAAGCTAGACTACAATTTTGATTGAAAATAGATTGATTTTAAAACTGCGTCATATTTTGATATATGTCATACTTTAGAATTTTTATTCTTAAATAGAAATTAATGTATTTTTAATAAAAAAAATCTTTTAAATAGTGGTTGAAGACTCAGCGTGAATGTGTAAATACAATATGTTGTTTAAAATAATCTCTTTATATGATTAAAAAATGAATTACTTTAATAATATCAAAAATTTCTTAAATATCTTAATACAGTTTTATCGTCATAGTGCTTGCTTTATACTCGTAATAAAACATACTCTGCGCGTATATATTCAGAAACTATTGATTGTTTCTTAGACGATGAAACTCATTTTTTGCAGCGGCCTATCGATTAATGCTTATATTTATATAAAGATTGTATTTAAGCTATCGTTATGAAAAATGTAATCTGGCGTGTACGGTCTGATGTAAATGAATAATAAAAACCCGCATTTTCGAACAAAAACGCCGAAATATGCATTTGCAATGAATGTCCAGCCTTAATGAAATGCGCGATTGCAATTTATGAACACGCGGTAGACACGTGACGCCAGTGGTCTCAGTGAAATCCGACACCCAATTTCAATCATCAGTCAGTGAAACCTGTCACCAAATTTCAATCACCTAGCACCCGCCCCGTGGGTGATGAGAGAGGTAGTATAATAATGTATCGGCATGAGGTCTGAAAATAGTACACGGTAGATTTTCTAGTCGGAAGTCGGAAAAAAACGACAAATACAAAATTTTCTTCAAAGAAAAATCAAGCGATAGTGATTTTAATGAACCACAACTCTCTAGTGGATTCCGGACTAGTGAATTCCGACCGGATAAAAGAAGGGTAGATCATCTTATTTTGTCATTATTTAGCTGTACGATATTTTATATTGGAGGGATTTTGTGAGACTAGAACAGATTTATTCAGATTACTTATTTCTTACGGGGAAATATAAATCTAAAGCCGAACGACTTGAAGTTCGACCCGTTTCCTGGAAAGGATTGCGTTCAAAATTCGAGGTTCCGCTGTGTATTATTTAGAATCCCAGTTTCTAGCTGAATGATGAAAGATATCCATCTCGGCTCGTCTCGCGCGTCACCACCAATGTGGGCTTCAGCGTGTCAATAATATATCAACCGGGAGCTCCCGGAACGCTATAGCCGTAAATCCTTTCATCCCGGAAGAAAAATTATTATTGGTTATTTACAAACTGTAATACTCTTGTTTCGGGATGAGGTTGCTCCAGTAAAGACTTCGTTCTCGTAAGTATTCATTTGGTAACAATAAGGGTTTAGACAATCGTTTATACAGTAAGATGCGGTCTGGATAACAATGGTAGTCAAAGAGAGAGCGACTCGACATTCACGCGCCTTTTTATACATTCTCTCTCTGTGTCATGCAGTCTCTTTCTGGCGTCGCGACATACGTTCCTCAGATCTATTACACTAACCAACACATTAGATATTAACATTGTGGTCGGCATCAACTGGCAAATCTTCTACGTAAATTCTTTTCTGTCAATGCAGGATCTACTTTTTTATGGACCGAATTTGTTGATGTCTTGTTGACGAATTTTCCCTTTGGTCGCTCAATTTATAATTCCATTTCGTGTTTTACTAATCCTTATTTCGAACGATAAAAGAATCAGACAATTCAATTCATCTGCAAAGGTGGAGTTTAAAATCGTCGTGTTTTTATTTTCAATTAGCCGGTGGCTCCAGCCAAGATCCGGGAAGAGATTTGAGAGTCGTGTAGACATTGATCAGTCTCTTTTCCCGGGGCTGGAAAGAACAATACGTTTATACTCGGTTTGAAGTAGAGATACGAGAGAGACGTTTAAAGTAGAGATAAACATGATGTTAAGGCGTTCTCAATTTGTAAGCCAGTGGTTTATTGGATTGTAAGAAAATTTTATTGACAATACAGTGGAGCATTTTAGTTAATGAGTCACAGTTAATTCTGTAATCGTCTAGTACTTTGTCACTTGAATATTATAAAATGAGTCAACTAAGTTTTGTGTATCTAACCTCGATGGGTTTCCTACTCTCCATGTGTGTTGAGAATAGTTTAATTCTATACTAGAATGTAGGTTAAGTATATAAATACACCTATTTTATATCATTACTAGCTGTGCCCGCGCGGCTTCGCACGCGTAGATTTTACTGTTTGGATCGTCATAGAACTTTCGCGAACCTTCTAGAAAATTCTCCTTCCAAAACTTTCAAGAAATTTGTCGAATGTACAGGAACCTTCTAGACATACCGACACATTCCGCCATTCAGTTTAAAACCTTATAGAACTTTCGGGAATTTTCTAGAACTTTCTCCTTCCAGAACTTTCTAGAGCAGGTTTTTACGGAACCTTCTGGACTTACCGACACAGTCGGCGCGCCTATTTTGAAACAATAAGTATTGAAAGTATTGGCGGCCTTCCCATAACAAAAAAATGTGCTAGAAAGCACATTTTCGTCACCCACTCCCACCCACGAACAACAACCCCCACCAAACTCGCATATTTTCAATGTGACACCGAGGGCAATCCATTACCATAACCACCGTTATGTGGCTGTGGTTGTTTGTGGAGAAAACTTGGCGGGTAGGGAAACACGGGTTTCTTTTTATATATATATATGTTACAGTGAATCTGATTTTCTAGTGAGTCCATCATTCACTGGCATTTTAGAGAAAGTATATTCAAGGTCATTCTTATCATATTCAAAGAGTTTTTCACCAATAGAAATGAATACAATATTTTAACTTGCACTTACTAGTGAATTTATTGGTTTCCGAACTGTCAAAAATTAAATTTGACAAGTCTGAAATCCGTTTCCGTAAAAATCTATGCTTTTAAACGAACTTTTATTTATCCAAATTGAAACAACCGGGCCTTGAATAACAATTTAATAAGTCATTGCGTGAACAAGGTTCTTACTGCATTATTAATTTCTTCTGTGCAAATCAACATTATGTAGGTAACGGATATTATTAAAATAGTCATTTTGAAGTGTTGAAAGTTTCGTCTGCACCAATTCTTCATTATATGATTTTATAACAAGATTCTAATGGCACATGGACCTTGTTTTTCAAAATTTATTTTGCGTTTTGTGTCTCTTTCTACACTAGTCTAGTCCAAAGTCATCACAAAGCGACAGTATTTCTAATTTTTATTCTTTGAGCGATAGCATATTCTCTATTCTGTGGCGATAGTTCTGTTTCTCGAACTGTCACACTTCTGGACTGGTCTTTGATATTCAATGATTAGTTTAGGTAGGTAACTAAAACGTAATATATTTTTAAAATTTTAATCGCGAACACTTACGAAATTCTGATCATCTTATAATTCAAAAGACAGTCGATTAAACTCATAAAAATGATACGGTGCGAGCAAGCTTCACGTCTGTCACCGACGTCGAGCCGAGTAAGTTTGCGAACTTAAAAACCGCGCACTTTATGTTGTACGTCTACCACCCGTGCTTGCACGTGCGCAAACAAGAAACGCAAACGACATTAGACACATTTTTGATAAAAAGATAGAAAATTGGAAATGCGGAAGAATCTGAATGAATTCAAACGTAAATGATGACTTAGAATCTCTTTGATTTTTGTATTTTTCGCATCGAGTGTTTGTTACTTGACGCACTTTTAAAGGTTCATTTAAAATTAATAATACCGGGTGTATGTTTATTTATGTTTCTATATTTGTAAGAAATAAACTTTTGTTGTATTGTTATAAAAAAAACATATTTAATAAACTTAATTGACAAAATACATATTCATTAATAAAAATTTTCCCTTAACCCCCCAATATTTACATGGTGACATAACCTCGTTTTGTTCCGGCAGTCGTCAGATATCATAAAAAACCCGAGTGCGCGATCTTTCAGCCGACACCTTACTTCGCGATTCGTATTCGTTTTGCGGTGCCGCTGTCCTATTTTAATTTAGGAGTTAAAATAGGACCGCAAAATGAATAAAAATCGCCTAGTGTAGTGCCGCCTTTATACTTTCTACGCTTTAAGAATTATGTGTACAAATTGATGGTTTCACCGATATATTGTCTATGCTTTGAGTAATATATTTTCACGGATTATGTGTAGTGAATCTGAGAATTCGTTGATTTAGATGTTTTCACTGCCCCCACTCTGCCCGACCGGGAAAAGTACATTTTTACTAGTGAAAGTATAGTCTCACTAAAAATGCAAATTCGCTGTAACATATATATTGATTGAAATTCGGCTTTCATTGGCCTTGTTGGCTTTCACATAGTTTAAATATAATCTTCCGCTCCATCAAACGTATGATCGAATATTTCTTAGTGCTTTAAACAAAAACGTATTTTTTCCATTTTTGGCATATTTTTGAATAGAAAACAACGTTTTTATAAATTCCCGGATGCGGAAAGTTTATGTTATCATTTTTCAAATCTGACAGATTCCTACAAGATACACATCCGGCAGTTAAAGAAGGGTTCCTAAATAAATATACAAATATTGAAAAGGGGATGTAAATAATAAACACGCGCACAATACATTTTCCTCGGCTTCGGGGTGTTGGAACGTGGTGAAATGAAATGAATGTTGAGACAGGGAGGAACTGAGATGGGAATGCAGCTGACTGAAATGCCAGGCCACGTAAGGTGCCAAAACCACAAAGTACAAATGTGGGGTGTAAAACCAAAGGCAGCAATATCAAAAAAAAATTAATGCAATGATCGAGGATTAATAATTTATAATGTACTGAATTCGAAATTTTATAGAAAATATGGCCTATAAATATAGATACATAAAATCTATACAGTACATTTTAAATTAGTAATCCTTGAAAATTGCATTCAAAACATTTTTTAATTTTTTTTTATTCTGCTGCCTTTGCTTTCATACCCCACAAATATTAAGTTGACCGAAGATTTTAAGATTTTTAAATTGAAAAATAATATTTCATAGGGAATACCTACCTAGACATTCCGAAAAAAAACGATTTTTAAATTTTTGCATTTTTCTTAAAGCTTGACGTTTTAAAAATGTCTGGTGAAAATTTCAAGCAAAAATTAAAAAAAAAAAAAAAAAAGTTACATCTGATAATAGTGGCATTTCTTTGTTGGTTACGCGCCGCGCCGCTCGGCGCCGCGATACACGCAGGTAGCTGCCAGTCGGCCTCTTTTATAATAGAAACGTAAGACCTGTTTCTATTATATTTATGATAAGTGTTCGATGATATGGGAATTGTAAACAAAGACTTATATTATTAACCTGGAATCGATGTAAGTTGAAAGATTTCGCGATTATTCATTGCTGAATTTTCAAACGCGTCTAACTCGAAATCATGTTATTAAAATCGGTGACCAAAATATTTTGGCAACCACTGAACCGATTAACATGAAATTTATAGTGGTTATTCTATACATACATACTATACCCGCCATTTTGTCGAAAATCTATATTTTCAAACTAAGTGTCAATTTTGATAATCTTTTTGTTTTTTTTAATTCTGATGATTAAAGATGAAATGGGAGTGGTCACCGCGGAGAACCTTTTTTTTCGGCAGTCGACAAAACCAAAAAATTGGAATATTTTTTTATAAAGAAAATTTAACGTATTTATCGTAAAAGTATGTACTTTCATGTAGATATAAAATACCATAATTTAAATAGGTTTACATAAAAATATTCACAATTTTTTTTTCGCGCTTTGTAGGTAGCTCAAACCCCTTAAACTAGTAAAAAAATATAGAACCCTACTTAGTAAAAAGCCATGTAAGGAAATACAAAAGGAGTGTTTAACTGATGTTTGGACAGCGATTAAATTCGTATATGTATTTTGAATTACGACTGAAGGTGTTAAGATTTCATGTTGATGTCATATATTTTTGCAAAAACGACGCAATTGTCTGATATTCGTTTTCAAAACAAAAAACACATTCATTCATTTGATATCCAATACGGCTATCAAAGTTGTAAAGAAATTTTTTGTTTTAGAAACTTACGGCCGAAAATCGATAAAACACGAAAGTGGGCAGGCACATGTACTTTTTGAAAATACACATATTTTTTGAATCCTCGCATCATATGTCTGCGATAAGTGTGTTCAAATCATCACGAGACGTCAATTCGAAGACCATCTCTTATTTTAGCCATTACAAACCAATAGTTACATTTGTACCAGTTCAAAACAAAAATTAATAGTTTAACTGCATTAAAGTGTTAACAATTATATTTATCATCTTCGTAGACATTGTATCATTATATTAATATAATATTTCGAAATTTTCGTGATTAACTTTGTGGAAGTTCATTGAAAATAACTATGAATAGAACACAACGTTGTTTACTTCACACAATGACAGTTTAATTAAACAAATTAATAAAAACGTTTTCGATGCTCACTGCATCATCTTCAGTTATATACTAACTTAAGACTAAAAGACATTTTATCTACTACATGGGGCGGGAGTTGTCGGGAGCGGGGGAGGGGCAGGCGGAAAGTGAAAGTGGTTGCTGGGAAGGGGGGATGTAATAGGTGGTGTTTGTATGTTTAAGGCCTTATCATTATTTAGATGAATTTCTATATTTTCCAAGATGTCCAATTTCTTTCCTTTTTTGCATACATGCAACACCTCCACGTTATCATACTTGAAGTGATGTCCCTCTGATCTCACATGGTTTGCCATCTCTGAATTAATATTGAATTTTTTTATCCCATTAAAATGTTCATCTATTTGCGTTTTTATTTTTCTTCCGGTTTGTCCTATATAGCATGATTGGTAGTTCCCACAGTTAATTTTATAAACTCCACTATTATCTAGAACACCTAAAAAAGATACTGGAAGACAAATGTGACGATGAAATCTTGAGACAAGATATCTTCACTATCATCAAGGTATGCATTAAACAAAGTACCTTCTGTTTCCAAGGTGAATTCTACCAACAGATAAATGGTTTACCGATGGGAAACCATCGCCACTATTGGCAGATATTTTTATGGATAATTTCGAGCAAAATATACTACTATCTTTAAATCCACTCGTTAAGAAAATAAACTACTATTACAGATACGTTGACGACATATTCTTTGTTTCCTCAGGATCACAACGTCAGATTAAAATTCTCTTAAATTAATTTAACTCGCAACATCCTAAAATTCAGTTCACTTCTGAAATTGGAGAAAATATACTGAACTTCCTAGATATCACGATTTCAATAGAACAAGGAAATTTTATGTTTAAAATATACCATACCATACTCATACACAGACACAGTCATACACGCAGACTCTACACATCCACAAGCACAGAAGATGGCCGCATTTAATTCAATGATTCATAGATTAATCTCCATACCATTGTCACCAGAGGGCTATAAGACGGAAGGAAAAACAATTCTCAAAATCGCAACTAATAACGGGGACTAAGAAAAAACAATAATAAATAAAATTAAAAAGAAAGAAAAAGATACACTAATTCAAAAATACATATACTACAAGCCAAAAGAAAACATGAACGCAGAAAAACCGTGGAGAAGAATTTTATATACAGGAAAACTCACCACAGACCTTCTTAATTTATGTGAAGATAGAAAGTTCAGACCCGCGTTCTACACAAAGAACACGATTAAGAAATACATTTTCAATAATAAAACTAAAATAGAACATCTAGATAATAGTGGAGTTTATAAAATTAACTTTGGGAACTGCCAATCATGCTATATAGGACAAACCGGAAGAAAAATAAAAACGCGTATAGATGAACATTTTAAAGGGATAAAAAATTTCAATATTAATTCAGAGCTGGCAGACCACGTGAGATCAGAGGGACATCACTTCAAGTATGATAACGTGGAAGTGTTGCATGTATGCAAAAAAGGAAAGAAATTGGACATCTTGGAAAATATAGAAATTCATCTAAATAATGATAAGGCCTTAAACATACAAACACCACCTATTACATCCTCCCTTCTTACCATACTAGCCCCTCCCAGCAACCACTTTCACTTTCTGCCTGCCCCTCCCCTGCTCCCGGCAACTCCCGCCCCTATGTAGTAGATAAAATGTATTCTAGTCTTAAGTTAGTATATTACTGAAGATGATGCAGTAAGCATCGAAAACGTTTAAATTAATTTGTTTAATTAAACTGTCATTGTGTGAAGTAAACAACGTTTGTTCTATTCATAGTATTAATATACATTTTTAATCAATATGTAAATATCAATTATCACAATCACGAAAAACGGGTTTAAAGATTGACTGGAAACTAACCTGAGCTAAATATAAGAACGAAAAGATTTCAACAAAATACGTTACGATGAGCTTCAGTTAAATGTACATTTTTAAGGGGTAATCCATGAAACCTTTCTTATTAGGGTAGCCAGTCGGGCTACGTCCATCGTCTATTGTTCGATTTGTTCCGGTCGGACCAGTTTAATTGTCGCGTCACCAAAATCGCTGTAACTCGGTAAATAATTGGAATTTTGAAAAATCCTTTTGAAAAAATACTCTTGAATGTCTAAACTTTGGAAATATATAAAAAAAAACAATTTTTCAAAATTTCTAGACTAGAATACCCCCTTTGGTTGACATTAAATAAATCTATCCAACACAAGTCGAATATCTTATGATAACATTGGTGAACAGTGTCAATAAAGTATTGTAACGAGGCTAAAAAAAGAATCACGCACTTCTTGTTGTGACAGTTGTTTGAAGTTGGCACAATACTACGGAAGAATATGGAGTCACCTCCGACATTCGAGTCTGCAACTTTCCAGCGAAATCTGTAAAGTACGAGTACTTGCTAGTAAACACTGGAAACGTCTGGATAACAGCATTAGCCATATAAATACGACACGCGGGAGTAACCGGGGAGTTGTTTTCCGAACGCGGTTGTCATTCCGCTAAGCGAGCGGTAGCGGTAGTGATGCCAAGCGAGCGGAAATTCGTCAGCGATTCTAGAAAGTTCTTATGTAGCGAGATAAACTGAAGCGAATAGTAATAAGTGCGGAAATTGATGGAATATTCTAGTGAAGAGTGAATGAAGTGTTAAAGCGAATACAAAGTGTCTATTATATACAAGTGATAAATTTGCGAAATAGTTTAATATAAGGAAGAGCGGTACATATAATAGCGAAAAGTGACCTTGTACGTTAGTTTAATTAATTAATCGGTATTTAATAAATCTTGTATTAAATCCCAGCGTTTTCATTAATTCCTCCTACAGTCACGACACGTGACAGTATGATAAGATTTGATGATCGGTATATTTTAACATTCTGCGCTAAAGAAACAACTGTGTTTCGAGTCGAAGAGTCGTGGAATCCGCTAAAACTATAATGGCGACAATTTTTTCACGAAGCGATATGTGTATTTAAGTCGGGTGCCCCAGCCCGGCCCTGGGTCGGGCCGTGGCTGTTCCATAATTCACGGGTTTGCGGATGACGCAGAAGCTCGCAGTCGCCCGACTGCGGGGCCGGCGATGGTCGTGTATCCGTGACCTTTCTGGGCATTTTATTTATCATTTATAATTTCGGCCCGGAGAGGCACGCCGCATTAATTTGCATATTTATTATTTTGGGACGTACCTGGTCCACTTTCCTACGGACACCTGACTCGGGGCAGATTTAATATGTGATTTAACGAATTAGATGCTCGCCTAATTGCGTTAGTTTTTAACGGAACCTCGTTTTGGGGGGATTTTTAAAAATTAAATAAACTATGTGGGGTAGCATTATTCGGGTGCGAATTAACAGGGGTAGTAAAGATATCTTTTCAAAGATATATAGAGACGAAATTGTATTTTTATAGGAAATTAGGTATAGAAGTCTTTGGGGGTTCATAGGGCTTACAACCCGTTGCATATGTATGTTGTAATTATCATTAGCGCGACCGGCATGCAAAGCTTTTTCATTCCCATCAATTAACCACAGATTTCACTACTGAGATATCTATTTTTGATAGGAATTTTTTAAAATTTCTGAATTCTGAGAATTCGAATTATTTAGATTATATTATTATAAATTATAGAAGTTTTTAAAATTAATTTTAACACCACAAGCCAACGGGCTCAATTATTGAAACCAAATATATCAAAAAAACATTCAGGATTTATAAAATCACACAGATCCATAGATGTATTGTGACTTCAATGGGAACACAAAACAAGTTTTTTCCAACTAGAATTGGAAGGTTTTCATCCCTTTATTTGACTTGTATTAAAATTAATGCATTTTTCATATTCGATATAAAGCTACTGTAATGATAATCGTACGTTTTTTCAGAAATTTCCCGACAATTTATGTTTTCGAATATTGAACAACTAAATTTAAATAAATTTTTAAAAAATTGAAGGAAATTGTACGAAATCCATTTATACAAGAATTTTACAAAACTAGGGAGTTTTCTGGAAAACTCGAAACGAATTAAATGATCGTGGTCTTTTTAATGTTTACAATATCTTTATTATAACAAATAACGTACAGATAATTTAAATTTTAGTTATAGTTTAAAAAAAACTTAACTAGTAATTTATGATATAAATTAAATAATATAAATCCTAATTTTTGTAAAACATTTTTGGAAAGTAAAGGGTTAAACATTATAATAATAATAATAACAACAAAATTATAATAATAATAAATTATAATATTATAATTCTGATATATAATGTATGTATACAAATAATTACATGTCCACGCCTACTATACATGGGTAACACCATGTCCACTCACAGGGCAAAATTTGTGAATATTTATTTGTAAGAATAATACGCCAGCGAGGCCATTACATATTATACGTAAGAAAAATAATGATTAGTGTATTGCGTGCCTATGGCAGTACAAGAGAGTGGTGAATATTGAAAATTACCCGTAGTTATGAAAAAAATCTTTTTTTTTTTTTAAATAGAGATGTGATCACGGAATACGTGTCACATCAATATTATTACTATTTTCAAACTAAGCTAAACGCTTGTGCTATGAAAATAGGACTAACTTGCTAGTCTGAAGTGAGGTTCGAACCCGCAACCTTTGGATCACGAGGCGAGTGTCCTAACCACAAGACCAACAAGCTTTTTATTTTTTTTATCTATTTTTTATCTAAATATTACGGTTACTAGCTGCAACCCGTAAAAAATTAAGGAACACTGGTTCGCATTTTTGTTAAACCCTAGAGTAAAGGTTTATACTATCATTTTTGCGGTCCAACAAGAGGCGACCGTAGCAACAAGCAGCCGGTTCGGGTTTGGTGGCCAGGGGTTTAAGCCCCATCTCCGGCCGTTTAATTTGTTTTTTCAAGCCGTGGAGTCGAACGAAATTACGGACGTTCTACGAAGCTACGAGGACAGACAGACAGACAGACAGACAGACAGACAGACAGACAGACAGACAAACAGACAGACGGAAGACGACGGATGTTCGGATAGATGGATGGACGGATGGACGGATGGACGGAATGGACGGATGGACGGATGGACGGATGGGCGGATGGACGGATAGACGGATGGACGGATGGACGGATGGACGGATGGACGGATGGACGGATGGACGGAAGGACGGATGGACGGATGGACGGATGGACGGATGGACGGATGGGCGGATGGACGGATAGACGGATGGACGGATGGACGGATGGACGGATGGACGGATGGACGGATGGGCGGATGGACGGATAGACAACGACATTATTGTGTTTGATAGTTCAGAATTCTCAGCGCCTAAATTAAATAGAAACATAAATTACGTGAAATCTTCTTGTTTCTATAACCCTGTCATTTTTATGTAATTATTATATCCGATGTCTACTGCCTTAAAACAAATTTATTTAGAGTGCCTTGGATTGTTTTTATCTTGCGTACATCATAAAAAAGCATCCATCACCGAACACATTGTTATTATTTATTTATTTAATATCACTTAGCCATGAATAGTCTATTTTGAATATATTTTCTATGCTGATATACAAAGTGTACCAGAGCTAGCAGCAGAAACTTGGCAGGTATATTCCTGACTATGTTATGAGTCTAAAATGTTCAAGTAACCATGACCTAATATCAATAGTTATAGAGATATGCAATATCAAATATTGCATTTTTTTCAATATTTCTTACTTTTTTTATGCAAAAAGTTGAACTATCATTACAGTAACTCGATTATGAAAAAGTCGACGAAAAAACGGTCGAGCGAATGCGTTTCTTACGAACGCTGCCTTAACAGTAAAAGATAAATTAATGTTCCTTACAGAGAAGTTGTAGAACTCAAAAAAGCTTATGAAAAAGTCCGCGATGACATATATCTATATGTTAAGGTTAATTCACAAATTGATAAAATATGAATAAAATATATATTTAAGTCGGTAATGTTAAATTCTTATCAAAACAAATTTGCTTATCGTCAAAATTTTATGTAGATAAAAATTTCCCTTTACACATTGTTTGAACGAGTAGTTTAGATTATTTTGATGCTAATTTAAAAATTAAAAAAAATGTGGAGACCTGTAATTAGTCATCTATATTATATTCATGTTTTCTAGCTTCTCCTTTGTTATGCTGTTGGTCTTCCATGAATATTAAATAAATAAATACATTGATAGTAGTGAAAGCAAGTTGACAATTATATAAATCGATTTCACTGATCTGAATGACGGAGATGGGTTTATTAAGTACTCAACCGAATAGCAAATTGCTACTTCACAAATAATTAAGTGCCAAAATTTGATGTGGTTCGGAGACCAATAACCATCGTACTTGCCTGATTGAACCTATTGAATACTTGGAAATTAAATCGAATGTAATTTGATCAATTCTATGTTAGAATGGTTTATAATCGGAGCTTGTGACAGTAATGTAATAATATAATTTCATCTTCAATTACAATACCCCATACTCGTTAAAGGGACCATAAACCTCTTGAGAAAATCGTGTAGTGTGTGCCAGCATAACATTAAATTGTTACAAGAAGAATGAAAGCTAGTTTTTTACTATATAAAATGATGCTATATAAAATATTTTTTCTATATAAAATGGTTCTAGGCAGGGATTATGGTATGGAAGGAAAACAAAAATACCGGTATTTTATTAACACCGTATTATCGGAAACTAGAAAATATAAAGTTGGGCTATAATACATTTTTTATTACGGCCCAATAATATTTTCAATGAAGTAGATGCGAATGCTTATAGAATGTACTATATATAAAAAATGAATGATGTATAAATACACATATGATCTACAATAGTATAGTCACAATATGCTGTAACGAGATGCTAAAAATAATTAACGATGTCGGAATTCCTTATAATGTATCATAACATTATCGATGGATCGAGAACGGCCCATAACGATCAATCTATTGTGATCTACAACCTTCAGGAAAGGTTTATAAATGTCTAGTATAACCGAGAAGCGAAAAGGATCTTCTCCTAAACACTAGAATAATCTAGAATGCATGAAAATATCAGCATCAATAGCCGCGGCGCGATATGAGTTGACAATTCGTTCGGTGCTAAATTGGCCGCGAAGTACGCGCGAGATGACGCCCAGTATGGCCGTTGTGAATTGCAAAGTGATAAATAAAGCGAGTAATCGAGCGAAGTACCCAATTGGCGATTTAAAATAAATGCGATAAAAACTACGAGCGAGAATTGGATGGAATGTTTAGTACGTGTCGCGCAGCGATAATAAAGTATACATTTAGTGTGATATACTGCAAAAGAGTGTAATTTAAAGAATAACTTTGTACATTTAAAAATTAATTAATCGTTATTAATAAATCGCTAATGAATTTCCTGTGTTTCCATTAATTCCTCCCTGGCTAAGACACACGAAAATGTGTACTGCAATCTATAACGAATTCTTATTTTTATTTTTTATTTTAAACACAACACATATTCATTTTATTATAAATTTAGACGTATTTGTTCGTTTTTAATTTTATTATCTCTGAAGAGAAAATCTTCATTTCATTGTACATATATGTATATCGTAGCCTTTTCTTCGGACAAATTTTAGATGCTTTTATTTAGTTTCACTAGTTGTACCACTCTGACCCACCTCCTGATTGATAATCGCTTTGAAATTTGGCAGAGAGACATATTCCGGACGGAAACATGATAATCATTAATTAGTTTTACAAAATCATCTTAATTAGTAAAAATGTTATTTTATCGACCATTGTACATAAACTCATAATACAAAGTGACGTTTGAGTTTGATTGCAAAATTAAATACGATGAAGGCTAAAAAGTAGAAAATAATATTGTATAAAAAATAGTTTTATAGAAAATAACTAAAAAGAAAAAAATATTTTATTTAACAGTCACAGTACTAAGAGCGATCACAGGATAGGTCAATAAAATCGAAAGCGCGTGGCGTTTTTTCTCAAACATATTACTTTTAAATTTTGCAAATTAATTTTAAAATATAATAATTTTATAAATTTTTTTTATAAAAGGTTTTTCTTTTTTAATATAATATTATTTATGTTTAATTCTGCTGAAATGTTTCTAATGAGGATTTAAAAAATAATTAGCATTATTTTGTAATATATTATCCGTTTGAAAGACATCGTTTTGAGTTCATTCAATAACCATTCGACTGTATAATGTCTTTTAGGAATACAGCAGAAGGAATTAAGCAACCACTGGCGAAAAAGAGTAAAGGTTTGTAATTTCAACTAACGGACGGTAAACTGGTGGTTCGACTGTCGGTATCGGCCGTCGGTAAAATTTTACTAAAATTTGACTAACGGATTGTTATATGACGAAAAAAATGACATTTGTATCAAATTTCGGTTTATTTGGTCTGAAATATAACTAACGGACGTTTATAAGACCGGCCCTTAAACTCACCAACTTTACCTCTTTATAATATTAGCGTCTCTACAGAGATATTCACATATTTAGAGGAAATGTCAACTCAGTTCACAGTACCGAACCGACAAGGAAAGCCTAATCCGGGAGCGATTTTTGTAAAAGTACCGCCGAGGCAGACATATTCCGTCCCATTCAATTTGTTGCTAGCCGGGGAAAAGTGTGGAACTATTGAAATGCTAATTCAAAAATTTCCCTGTGGCCTCGATGTCATCAGTCCTGATGGTGGGCATTATGTCGTGGTCCAGGTCCATCACCGACGTGGGTACATTGTTCTTTTACCCGGGGGACACGTATCTGAAGTCGAAATTCCCGTTTCGTAACATTAACTATTCTTTCAATTCTTTTTTTTCACGTCAACTCATAGATATTTTACCGGAATAGAACATAATATAACGTTTACTTTCTAAGATTTATTATTTGAATATGTAAAATCATATAAAGAATAATTATTATGCTTTATCAAAATTCTCTGGGAAATTAAGTATAAAAATCTCACCTTTTATGTCTTATTTTTATGCCCAAAAACTTGCCTGACAATCGCGTCTTGAAGCGAGTGAAATGCTAGATTTTTAAAATGTTTTCATAAAAAAAATGTTTTCTATGGATAGAAAAATAATTATGGGTGGCATGTAATTTATTTGGAAGAAAATCCTTTATTGTGCGAACGTGTAAGTGGATGTTAGGTAAATTAATATTTAGGTTTTGTTATACATCGTACATTTGTACACCAAACAAATAAATTTATTTCTAATCAAGTTAGTAAATATTGTAGAAATAAACAACCCAAAATATTCTCAGGATATCCATAAAGCATAACTTTACCGCTATTACATAATATTGTATATTTCGTTTAAAAGAGATGTGAACACAGAATACGTGCCGCATTTTTTAACGTTTTCATATTAAGTTTAACGCTTGTGCCATGAAATTAGGGCTAACTATTGGTGTCCTGGATTGGGTCTCGAACCACCGACCGCTGGATTACAAAGTGTAAGCATTACACTATTAATAACAGCTACCTATGACGTCTAGACATATCTTATAGACACACAAATATGTAAGTCCATTTTTGTCGGGAGAAAGAGGGCTCTATACAGTTGTATAAAATGTCAATCTGTTACCGAATTGGGGATTCTTGGAGGACAATTTTAAGCAATATATTATCACGGTGAGACATCAGGAGCCAATAGTGAAGAAATATGTTGTGAAAGTCGGGAAAAAGTGCGTGCGCCACAAGAAATTCGATACAGAGACTTAAAGGTAACAAATGTGTGTAGGTATGTCTCACAATTTAAAATGACTTGTCTACACCCAGGTAAAGCCGGGATTTCTGATAGTTACTGCAAGAACTTCTACTAGTACGATGACTATTAATTTACCAGTAAAGGAATCCAATATGCGCTACCGTTGAATAGCGCCGCATAGCACACAAAATATTAAAAATCTAATAAAAACATTTTCTAGGCAACAGCTTCGTGACTCTTTCTGGGTTGTCGCTTTTATATATCCAATACTGTATCGATCGTATATTTTAGTTAACGATACTCCATATTCTTAAATAAACAGCGTTTGAGAGTTGAGCCATGCTTATTTAACCAGAAGATCATAAAATATAGGGAGGCTGCGGTACAACACCTCCCTGCTGTAATATTGTGTATTATATATAGCAGGGCTATTCTGTTTGGAACATAGCAATCACTTTTTATTACCGACATTGAGCATTGACTGCATCGAGTTATTTTAGGACTTACTTATTTTTCCAATGTATATTGTAACGAGGCTAAAAATAATCACGCACTTATGTCAAGTGACAGTTGTTTGAAATGTTCACAATACTACCGAAGATTCCAGAACAACCTAGCGTAATCTACTGCTTTCGTGAGACGTCTCCAAAGTTCCAAGAACATCTGGAAATTGCGAGAACTTGCGAGAAAGCACTATAAAAGTCTCGAAGGGTCGAACAGTTCAAGCGTACCGTATAAATAAATGGATCCAGACCGCAGAGGGCCATTGTTCTTTTGACGTTCCACGAAGCGAAAACAGTATTGCCATCAGGTGTATGAATTAAGCGACAGTTAATTAAGTGAAGTACTTACCCGTGTGCGATATTTGAGCGAATATTCTGGAAAAAGTTCTTATGTAGCGAAATAAACCGGAGCGAATAGTAATACGTGCCTAAATTGGATGGATTGTTCCAGTGAATAGTGAATTAAGTGTTGAAGCGATCATAAAGTGCCTATTTACGAGTGATAAATTTGCGAAACAGTTTAATTCAATATTAGCGTTACATTTAATAGCGTTAAGAGGATTTGTACGTTTATTTAATTAATTAATCTGTATTCAATAAATCCGTTATTGCATTCCCGCGTTTTCATTCATTCCTCCTGCAGCCACGACACGCGAAAATATTGTCGTATTTATAAACAATTTAAATGAAATAATGCTTAATAAAGTTGTATTTCTTTAAACGTGATACTAATCTATATTAAAAATTTTAGATATAAAATATTATGTTAACTTATAAATTTAACGTTCACGTATTGTTTACGTCCAGCAAACTTTTATATACTATACTCATAAATTCATAATAATGTCTGAAGCCGTAACTTTTTGTTTATTAAATATTTAAACGGTAATATTATACAACAGGAAATTAGATATGGTGAGATATCTTATGATGCCGGTTTAGAAACGACCTAATCATTATTAAGGGCAGTATGATTTAAACGATGTCTGAATTGGGGATGTGGAATTATTACTTGTCGGAGTCGTTGATTTATGATTAGAATTTCTCGTTCAACTTCAAGTTGAAATATGTTTGACAGATTGCCTACAATTAGGCGCACCGCAATGATGTAAATAGCAAATAGGCGAGACAGGATACTCGTTTGGGGCACTTGGGAAAGACGATCAAAGTAAAATATATTTTTATATTGAAAGTATATATATATTAAAGGAAACACATTCTTATTGTGAAGTTGCAATTTCAGAACAAATTTCTGTGAATTATTAAACATTTTTTATTAATCAATTAGAAAAGACATACAGATAAAATCAAATTAACGAAAAAATATTTTAAATGCCGCCGGGACTCGAACCACGGACCTCCAATCCGGGAATGGCGCGTTATCCAATTTCGCCACGGCACCCTGGTAAGTTAACGAAAATTTAAAAATGGAATAAAAATGTTAATCAATTAAAAAGAGACTACATATAATAATAAGACTACATAAAGAAAAGAATATACATACAAGAAAAATTTTCGTTAACTTACCAGAGTGCCGTGGCGAAATTGGATAACGCGCCATTCCCGGATAGAATTGGAGGTCCGTGGTTCGAGTCCCGGCGGCATTTAAAATATTTTTTCGTTAATTTGATTTTTTCTGTATGCCTTTTCTAATTGATTAATAAAAATTGTTTGAAAGTATATATATATCGATGGGGTCATATCAGCAATATAACAGTTTCACAGCGCTGAGACTGCAAATCTATTGAGAATGTTTATGGGAGACCGTAGACTGCCTAAGTGTGTACTACACGGTGAAGTCATTGGTAAACGTAAGGTTGGCAGACGCTTTTGTATTTCAAGGATTACTTACGGGAATCCGTAGCACTGTGCAACATCCCTAGTCATTGGGAACAGCTGGCGCTTGACCGGACTGAGTGGAGATATATCTGTCGTAGAGCGTATGTTACAGCGGCAGCAAAAAAACCCTAAACAGAACGCGCGCTGTCCTTTTGAGTAGGACGATATGGGAGCTTTCACTCATAAAACGGTCCTGGGAATGCGGTGGGTGTCCATTCACTGTCACCCTCTGTCTCACACACATATACATCAATTTTTATTTTACGCTTCAACAGGCCAGGAGGCCCAATTACAGAAGCGAAAGACATCACAAAACACCCAGGCTTGAGTAAATCACATAGATTAATTGTGACCTCACCAACATCTCACTCAATATCTTTTTATTACATTATTAACAATGTTTCTGACTTACTATATTTTATCTTTTTTTTTTCAATTATAATCAACTGTTCTTTTCTTTGCATTTTTATATTTACGCTATTGCGTTGTTCAATGTCTACTACCAATGACCTGTTATTTATACATGTATCTTAACTATGCTTATTTTATTGTTCTTACTTATCTGTGGCTTTGTTATATAATTGTGTACATTTTTCTAAATAAAGACGCTCGGACAGTGAAGGGTTTGGGCGGCCGACTCTCCGGGTCGCAGAGTGCGTGTTGCCCTGCCTGCGGCTTGGCGAGGAGGCTGCGTTTAGCATTAAAATAATGCCAACTAGGCGGCGAACGTGCTGGGACGATATGGACGCTCTGCGCATAACACGGCCCAGGGTGTGTGGTGTATCCCCTTCACTGTCACCCTTCGTCACAGGGACCAACAGAGAAACAATTTAACCTGCGATGAACTTGTGCTTCTAGAACAGGTATATTTTCACACAGGAGGTCGCTGATGAAGATATGAATAGAAGGCGAGGGGATCCTAGACTACGAGGCCCAGTAACGACGGCCTGTTATAAGATTCGATGGCATACTCAAGTGTCTGTGTTGAGACTCCATTATGGATCGCCCGAGAATTCTCCTGTTCGGGGGATAAGTTATACGGGACATTTATTGACAACTGTCGAAATTGGAAAACTTAGAAGAAAATGTATGTATAAAATACAGAATAGGGCCGACGACCAAATGACGCATACAAGTGAAAAACATAAATATGCCATCACATGAGAATCTAAGTACTGCGTCAAACGCCGCTGTCAGGCGGTTTACTATCCTTGAGAACAGCATTAAATGATTCCACACTTAAAGGTACTGATAAACATGCTTATTAAGGGGGGGGTAAGGTTATTAACTTTTTTTTTTTGCATTTTATTTTTAATTTTTTAAATGAATGTATAACATCGTAAGAATATTGTGTCAAAATTTCAAGTCAATCGGAGTCAGGTCAAAATCGACGAAATTATGAACATTTGAGCGATACTCAGACTGATTTTCTATACCTGCTCGGGCAGCTAAGAGACGCGCTCACCTGAGGACTACCGGATGTGCTATTTGCATTCGAAGAGTTTTGCGTAGACAAGGACAAACAGATGCTGATGATGAAAGCTCTTTGCCGTGTGAACATGGCATCGACGATTATGTGTAAGTATAAAATAAGTGTTGAGTTTTATTTTGAATTTTACAGTGTGCAAAACTTTAAAGCGTGTTCCCCACATCACACGTTTTCAAAGTCGGTGTCCATCATAACATCAAAACTACTGCACCGATCCTTTTGAAATTTTGAACACTATTTCTGTACATAATTTACGAGGTAACGCTGTCGAGTTTTTTTCAAATTTATTATTAATTTTTATTTTTTAATAACAAATTAGCCGATTTTTTTCGCAAAAAATCGCGTTTTTCCCTTCAAAGTGTTCCAAAAAAATGAAAAATTGAAATTTCAAAAAACCCTCCCAGCGTTACCTGGAAAAACCTATTATCTTTACATATAAACCAAAAAGCACGTTCAACGCTACAAGAGCATTCTAAGATAAATCTTCATTTATTTGACAGTTCAGTTGACGGAAACTTTCTGATTTTTAAATAAGAAACAAACGGACATTCGAAATTTGAACAGAGCACAAATATTTAATTAATCAAACATAATAATTTCGTTGTCTGTCTGTCCGTCCGTCTGTCTGTCCCCGAAACTTCGTGTAATGTCCGTAGCGTTATTCGAATTCGCGGCTATAAAACGACCGGAAATGGAGCTTGAACCCCGGGCCACCGAACCGGCCGCCTCTCCGTAGACCGCCAAAAAGATGCTATAGCTAGACCGCATTCAAAAG
Organism: Agrypnia vestita; assembly: GCA_016648135.1. Taxonomy (NCBI): domain Eukaryota; kingdom Metazoa; phylum Arthropoda; class Insecta; order Trichoptera; family Phryganeidae; genus Agrypnia; species Agrypnia vestita. The sequence goes on from JADDOH010002977.1 coordinate 47,995, forward strand.
AATGTGCGCAAAAAATATGTCTGTTGTTACGATGCAAAAAATGAACACAATAGAAGTTTTTCTAATAAGTAAGTGGCCTTTTTTAAACTAAAAAGTATATATTTATTTAGAATATCATATTGAGGCTTGTAATACGGGCTTGCCAGGCAACTTTCCCCCGCTTACTTATTACCGGACAAAGCTAGGTGGATTAAAAATCTTACGGTCTTTTGATTGTGGTCGACCTATATAAATATATACAAGGCCTAAGCAAAGACGCGAACAAATTTTCCGTCATTTTTGAAGGGTATATATATATGTACCGAAATATATATATACATATATATATATATTATTTTTTATTTAATTTTGATGTCTATTTTATTTATAATATTAATTATTTAATTATGTTGTCGCTAGAGGGATATTGTCATCAAAGGACACTATCGTTTAGTTTTACGCAGAATCACCAGGGTTAAAAATAGTACCATAATCTGCCGACAGGCAAAATAAAAAAAAAAGTGAAAATATTTTGATAAATTCATGGATGTCGGCTGTACATAAGCAAATAATAATTCTTTAGGAACCGGCATGCAAAAGTACCGATAATTTGACGGGTTACAGCTAGTATTTTCATAATTTACGCAGTTAGTGAGGAAAAACGCCTTTGTAAGTACGTAGGATAAGCTCAATTATAAAATGTTTAAAGCCTGTTTTGTCAACTTTATGCGGAAGAGCAGGTAGGTAGCTACACAGTAGTGCCGCGTCTCCAAAGTTAAACGATTCTTAAGTAAGGAAAAGGAAGGAAATAGAATTCTGATAAAACCTGTAAAACTCGTGCAAGCGGCAAAAATTCAGAGACTCGACAAATTTATAAAACATTTTTTAGGTTAGATGAAGGAAAATAAAAATACACAACAAGATAAAATCAATACGTGCAGCTAATATTGAAAATAGAGTAAAAATGTAAAAAAACATTGTTTATTCACACGGAAAACGCGACAAGAAGATGCGGAAGGATTCTGGAATTTGGGCCACAGAAGGTAATTCATATTCGGTCACTAAACATAGTAATTCCATTATGGATAATTCCATTTTGCTTTAATTCCAAACGGTAATGATTCAATGATTTAGAGGTACCAGAATACGAATAAGTATTTTCAGCGTTTTATCATCGTTTAGGGAAATGTTGAAGGCAACAATCGTAGAGGCCGCCCGAGATCTTATAACCTACGTAGACCAAATTATCGGAGATGTGCACTGTAGCACCTACCAAGAAATGAAGAGGCTGGCAGGTGACAGAGAGGAGTGGAGAAATCGAGTGCTTGTTGCACACCAATCCTAGGATTGCGACCCAAAAAAAAATCTACAATACTTACTATACTTTACAATCGTCCAGATGTGCGAGCGAAATTCGTTGGCGACTAGAATTTTTCTCACAGTTTTTATTTAATTTTCTGGCACATTTTTGTATGCAACGATTTCAAATAAAATTTATTTATTAAGTTCCATATATTTTCCAAAAACGAGACTAACTTAATTATTTAATGATTTACCAAAACAAGAAGTTTTCGATTACAAGAGTAGCTGACACGTACTCGCGACCCGAACAAGACTCAAGTCGCTGGGACGAGTCGGTAATGCAGTGAGCGGTGGAGCGGCGGCCATTGAAGGCAATAAAAAACGGCGCGGCAATACGAAAGTGACCCTGAAGATAACAAATTTGGCCACCAGCCGTCAATTACTATTCTAAAACTTCCAAACACGTGTGCATATATTCAATTTTCTGTAACGCTGAGCGTACCGATGAAAATAATAAAGAAACCGCCAAAGAAGTGAAAGAAACTCTCGTTCTTATGGGTAAATGAGAGTTCTATATTGGTATCCAGCTCGAGAATATACAGGTAAGCCAGATCCCTTTTCAATTCATGTCCACCCTGTTTCCTATCCTATCGGGTTGCGCTAAACAAATAAATATAAACCTTGTGTTTCCAGTCCATCAGGGATACGATTCCGCACCGGTTTGTTTAGAAAAAAACTCACATAAGAAATGCAGTTCATCTTTAAGTTAAATAATATAACTTCTTCAAAAAGAGCAAAATAATTTTGTGGTGACATTATTAATAAAAATTAACTTTGTTTTTTATTGAAAATATCAACATGTTTCAGAGCCCATGGCCCCTTCGTCAGAATGCAATTATATACTAACAAACTAAAATCAAAAATCCAACTATGTATAGATAATCAAAATAAAAAAATTATATACGGAAAATGAATATTAATGAAGTACCTACTAACATGAAAACAAACTTAAAAGATAACTATTTGTAAAAAGGACCTGGTTATTTATAATATTTAATTTACTATTAACACTTTTTCTTATTTTCAAAATTTCTAATTTATCAAACTGTGGTTCTATATAATTTCAAATTTGTAAACCATTATTAATAGCAAAAGAATGATACATAGATGGTTAGAAATTTCAAAATAATTGTTGCTAATAGTTCGACTATTTGATTTTTCGATCGAGTCGAATTTTACAACAAGAATCAAATCGCCGTGAACACCGTGTATAGGTTGGTGTAGAAGACGAAAATTACAAGTTCTAAACTAGCCACAACCAGCCAGAAGCGTAAACGAGGAGGTGGAAATTGAAGGTAACTCTTGATATACTCCTTGTATACTCCTTCCTGCCTGATTTCTATCTTTGCCCCGCTGGCACGTATACACGTCCCGAACAGTAAAGCCATGTATTCACTAGGGGGCAAATCGCTAAACATTCCGCGCGGCATGTCACATCAACATCTACGTTCATGTTTCGGGGACAATGACGCGGTCATTTGACGTGTACACACCGGGACTCACATATCACTTGTCGCGGAAATGTCGCCCGATAAGGTTATGATGTCAGCTGCGTATCTATTTACACTTGCCGCCCAATGAGTTAATGATGACATCTGCGTATCTATTTATTTTAACGAGTTTATCGAAAGATAAACTAAGACGAGAAAAAGGTGGTGGGTGGGAAATTATTTACTGCAAAGAGAAAAAAGGATGGATATTCTATGCGATCTTCGAATGTCAGACGGATCTTTTGTCAATTTCATTCGAATGGCAACAACTGGTTTTGAAAATTTATTATAAATAATCGGGCCTTCCATAGCCAAGCAAGACAATATTAAAGAACGCTGTTGGCCCTCAAAATTGTACGGCTTTGGTAGAGCTCGATGAGTTGGAGAACAATTTCGTTTACCCACATTAATGTACCCGTTGCAACGTCACGTAGACTCTATGCCGCGCGTGATGTTGAGAGACAATTTGTCCGCTAGTGAATATATGGCTTAATCGTGTATTAAGAAGTAACAAGAGTTTTTAAATTCACTAGTAGATGATATTGAAACCACACTACACATATCACCGAGCGAGATTCACTTGATGTAGCTGACGAACTTTTGACGAACTTTCTTGAAATGCATTAGCTCCAACATCAAATGGGAAAGATAAATAAGAATGAAAAATAAACATTTCCAGAATGCGAAAACAATCAGCCAATTTCTTCCAGGTGCCATTGTTCGCGTGAAATGGAAACTTGAAATTGTTGAAACTCATTCGGGTTATTATTGAAGAACAATACGTCTCCATACTGTAAGTTGCTGTATTCGCTCCAAAGAAGGAGCGATGTTCATGGAAACGTGTTAACAAAACATGTTTACCGCGAAAGCGTATTTATTGTTCAAAACGTGAGCTGTATCAAAAAACATTCATTGTGTTTTTCAAAGGAACGATAATAAAGAAAGGTAAAACGGGATCTCGATCGATCTGCTGGTATTTAAGGCGATCGTCTAGCAGAATGAGCAAATTTCATCAACTGTTCGAAGAATATTTTTTCTTCTTCTGTATGAATATTCGCAAAACATCTAATAGAATTTGACCATACATTTGATATTAACACAGGCTTAAAATTTTTACATTTCAACTATAAGATACCACAAATAAATAATTTAGAAATACTCGAAATTAGGAAAAATGTTAATATTAAGTCTAATATAATAAATACACAGACGAAATTTTTGCATAATCCTATTTTGAATATTTTTCCACTTAACATTCCAAATGACCCATAATAATCAACACCTCGAACCCCCCCCTCCCCTCACCAACCCCCTCAACCGCTCCTTCACCGTAACATATTTGCTTGTTTTAACTTTTAAGATTAGTACACAATAATCCTGATGAAGAGAACATTGTTCTCAAAACATGTAGATTTTTTAATCTAATATAGTGGTGAAAACAAAGTAATTTGTGTTTTATTTGAAAGTTTCATCATTTTTTCTCATATCTTCTCTTGCGTTTTGTATCACATTTTTGTAGGGAAATATCTCATTTTAAAATTTATTCATCAGGTAACACATATTTTAAATACGAATATCTTATTAAAATGTTACAAACTAAATTATATAATTGATTAATAAATTACCAAACCTTCGATGTTTTAAAAATGATCAAAATTGCTTCAATTTGTGGGCCTTTTATGACTGAACGGCCTGTTGAGATATCTTTTTTATTCAATAATATTACAAAATAAACAATTATCTTCAATTTATTACAATTATAGCAAAATCTGTTAGTTTGTTTACTTGCAATTTATGTTATAAAAAATACTGTTTTTTTTAAATATTTTATTTTTTTGTGTTTTTTTTTTAACTCTTTTTACATGGTTGACAATTTTTTTACTTCAATAGTCAAAAGAATAGATATTATAATTTTATAATAAAAACAAAAAAAATCAAAATCTTTGTCGATGTTCCTCATTTTAGATATTTAATCAAGACGCAACGTATTTATGACACAATACGCAGTGCCTTGATTAAATAGCTAAAATCTGAAATCGAGAATAATTTTTTGTTTTTTTTTTGTTTTAATTTTAAAATAATAATGTCTATTCCTTCAATTTATTAAAGAAAAAAAGTTATAAACTATCTATAAAGGATTGAAAAAAACACACAAAAAATAAAAATAATTTTAAAAACAGTGTTTTTTAAAACATAAATTGCATTTAAACGTACTAACAGATTTTGCAATAATTGTAACAAATTTAAGATAAACGTTTACTTTGTAATATTATTGAATGAAAAAGACATCTCAACAGGCCGTTCCATCATAAAAAGCCCACAAAGTGGAGCAATTTTGTTCATTTATAAAACATCGAAGGTTCTGTAATTTATTAATCAATTATATAATTTAGTTTGTGAAATTTTAACAAAATATTCGTATTTAAAATAAACGTATTCTGATGAATAAATTTTAAAATGAGATATTTCCATACAAAAATGTGAGAAAAAACGCAAGAGAAGATATGAGAAAAATGGTGAAATTTGCTCACTCTGCTAGACGATCGCCTTAAATGTAATGTGATGTGTAAATAACACAGCAGGGGCGATCTATCAAAATAGAATTTCTTCTTCAAAAACAGCAAAATATATGTATATATTTTATTTTTTTAATAAATAATATATATTCTATAGAAGTGAGATATTTTATATATATACTTATATATATTATAGATATATAATATTAGATAATATATATATATATATATATATATAGAACTCGAAAAATTGTGCACATTCATCGCCAGAATCCAGTAAGTATTATGTGTAATTACGCAGAATGGAAAAAAACTGGTAATGAATTTGGTTATATGGTTGACGTTTTCAATGACAGTCTACAGAAAATAAAGTTTATACTTAAAGAGACAATACTATTTCATTACTAACTGCTGTTAACATATACATGTAATGATGTGTAATATATATTTTTTATACACATTACTGCTCCGTATTTTTATATTTTTAATGTATTTTATATTTTAAATTTATATTTTTAATTTTTATACGCATATTTCAATGCTTATATTATGTTTTAAATTTATAATTTTTATTTTTTAATTATTTTTATACTCAAATTTTAATGCTTATACCTGATACTTTCACTGCTTATACCTTTTATTGCTTTTTATACATGTACTTTATATTAATATATTTTATATTTTACTGCTTATTTCCGATATTGTTTAATGTATATACTTTTTGATTTTATGTAATACTTTTTAATGTAAAAGCCTGTAATGGGCGTAAAAGTAAATAAATATAATATTTTATTACAATGACACCTAGAAAATGTTTCTTTAAAATTATAATGTTCAGAATAATATACAAAGAACCTAACAATTATATAATGTATATTGAACCATTTAGCATACATTAAAATATAAATAATAATTCATTAAGGAACAAGTCAACAATGAAAATGGGGTACGGTGTAAAGCTACAACCCAACATTGTTGCTAATATTATTTTGGAAAAAAACATTATTTTGTTATTAACAAGGGGTAAAAAATTTTACTTACAAATAAAATACTTTTTTTTTGTGTATTTAATTGATAATACATATAATATTATTACAATTATAGCTAGCAAATATTAACAATTCAATTTTTTTGTATGTATATACCTCACCAAAAAGAGTTATAGCTCTTGTGTGTGGTGAGGGAAAATGACCTGACGAAGAGGCCATGTGCTCTGAAACACGTTGATATTTTTCAATACAAAAGTGGTGGAAACTAAGTTTATTTTTATTATACATAAAATAGAATTTACCTGTTCGGACTATGTTTAGCAATATTTTAATACCAAATGAGAATTTTGCAACGAACTCTGATTTATTTACACAAACATTTTCACGGCTACGAAGTGTAATGTTTGGTATACGTTAGCTTTGTGCTACAAAAGGAAACATTTACCAAAATAAAAATGAATCAAAACCTTTTAGGGGAATAAATAACACGAAAAACAATTCAGAATAAATTACATATATTGAAAATAATGGATGAAAGCTATGGCACAAATTGTTTTCTCTGGTTACTGCTGTTTGTGGTTTCCAATGAAGTTGGTTTCTTTCCAGATTTCATATCTGTATTTGAAGAGCGTTTATCATTCTTCGGATAGTAATGCACACTAATGCTTCAATTTTGTTGCAACTTCAAATTCGTGATAGACTGTCTACGATCTGCCTAAGACGAATCTTCTGATTTCTTGGACACATGGCTTGTAGAGAAGACGATAACGTGGAGAAGCTGGCGGTGAACGGAGAGAAAGGTCAAAGAGGAAGAGACCGATGAACTGACCAGATCAGGGACGTTATAGGATATCCTGATGGCGCTGCTATCTGAACTGCTGGATGGCGAGAAAAGTGGATGAAAATTATTAAGGATACATCATAATACAACCGATAGGTAATGATCCTCAGTAACGAGGTGTGATATTTCTTCTTTTACGTGTACGGATCTGGATTTTCAATGATACAGTGAATGGACATCCACCGCATGCCCAGGACCATTTTATGATTTGAATTTCCCATATCGGTCCTACTTTATCGTCGCCAGGTTGACATTTTTTAATCTAAAGGCCGTACTGTGCTGTATATGTAAAGGGTGACACGGCACGGATGGTCGCAAAAGTCCACTCACTGTACCTTAGTTCGGAAAAAAAATTACGCTTCACAGGCCAAGAAGCCAAATTACAGAAGCGAAACACATGAGAAAACACCCAGGCTTCAGTAGATTACATTGATTAATTGTGACCTCACCGGGAATCGAACCCGGAACCCTCAGTGTGACGCGCCAGTGTCATGCCCAAAGGTCTACGAGGGCCGCCGAATACAATATACAATCCTTGGTTTACCCCGCGACCATCTGCCTTTCCGAGCGAGCTTGTAGAGGCGCGCCCGGTCTTTCATTCGGCCCCCTTGGCCGATGAACTCATACACGTATGCACGCACATCAATATACTCTACATAACGGCGATCGACTGGAGAAGGCCTTCCCTCATCAGCTGGTTTAAGAAATCTTTTCAGAGAAATTATATCGACGAATTCGCAAGGATACGCAGAGGGACTGTAGCCTTCGTAGAGGGCCGATTGGGCGCACCAAGAGCGCTCTGGATCGGAAATATTTAAATCATTTTCTAATCGTTATTTCAATTTTATTTGGGTTTGTGCGCGCGAGCAAACATTACTATTACTTTAGGTCCATGTGATTATTTCATCCATCGGAGATTAATTACATGCGGTAGAATTGCTAATTTTCACAGAGAATTATTGGAAATTTCTATGCATAAACATCAAAGCTTGATAAATGATAATGGAAACAAGAATTAAATGGCAAAACCGCTTTTTAACGTTTGCCACATGCATACATAATGATGTGGCAAAAGTTCCGTATAAACTTTTATAACATGTATAAAGCCCACGGCGCAGTAAATATTATGTAGTTTGTTAATACGTGTAAATCAATTAAGTTTATGAAAAAAAAAACATTTTAATTAAGGAGCAAAATTTATAATGCATGCTAACATAACATGTATACAATGTATTTTAATGTGGCTTAGCAATACTGGTGCAATATTGATTAGGTTTTCCCATATACGAAAACTACAGTTACATGATTAAATTTACAAAATCGAACTGGTATTTGTAACGTAGTATTTATAAATGGATAATATTAAAATGATCAGTATAAATACAAAAGACATCAGCATTTAATCAGTTATAAATAACTATTATTACGTCAAAACAATCTAATCCACACGAAAAACACGATATTTTAATTCAATACACGAAAAAATTCATCATTTACAATACCCACTAACATATATAATATATTTACATGCTCCCCAATACTTGATTACATAGGTACTTCGATAACTTGTTATATAGCGCGTAAGATCTTCAATAAGCAAGTAACTAAAGAAAGCGTGTTTTGAGATTATACCTACCATCTCAAGAAGTCTGGAATTTCAACCCCTGGAATAAAATTGTAATTAATGGGAAAAACCGTGCCTGTCCTAATGGTACTTATTCAGATTTTTTAAATTAGTTAATTGTTGAGAAAAATGCATTTAACTTTGAAGACCATAAACCAAACATTATTTCTTTACCGACTTTAGTCACATAAACTCGCATTTTTTTGTTGGATTAATTGTTAATATCAAATATTTACAATCAATTTCTTGATTTCAGGAAACCTCTTATTATTTTCAATATTATTCAGTCTCAATGTAAAGAAAGAAGATTGCTATTAAGCAATCTTATTCAAAGTTGTTTGACGTTCAAATTATTGAACGTCAAACAAGTCCACTTGGAAATCTCATCTCGTCGATGAATAAACACCCGCGACTGCCATGTCAAGAGATTAAAAATATTGAACAAAATGTTGAAATATTGAACTTCGCGAGGGAATCTTCGGCGACCTTTCAAGCTGCTAGCGGTAAAATCGAATAATGAAAACGAGAGACAGAAAAATGCCTCTTCAGCGTCTCTTCAAAGCAGACGCAGAATATATTTACGTTGATAAATATTTCGTGAAAAATTTTTCGGGTGTTCAACAGGATTCATGTTTTGCCTCAATCCTATTTATGCTGTATATAAATGGTATTGGTAAATATTTCTTTGAATGGCGACATTATAGTGTACGCCATTGAATCTTGCACTGTTGTGAGGATGTTTTTTGCTTTTCCGATGTCGTTAAATTGGATTGATTAACTGACTATCTTTTTCTTCTTCTTCTTCCTTAGCCTTTTACACTGCTGGATGTAGGCCTCTTCCGTTTTCTTCCACTCATCTCTGTTTCTCCCCCTTCGCGTCCAGGTTCTTCCTGCTTGTTGGACTATGTCATCAGACCACCTTTTGAGAGGTCTTCCGACGCTTCTATTTTTCGTCCAGGGCTGTAGGATTCTGGGTGCCCATTTAGTATCCTCCTGTTGAGCCATATGTCCAGCCCACTGCTATTTTACTTTCGCAGTACGGTCCATAATATCGGCAACTTTTGTTCGGCGTCTTATTTCTTCATTTCTGATTTTATCTCGAAGACTTGCTTTCCATGGCCCGCTTTGTACATTTTAATTTGTGTATACTTTTTTCTGTCAGTGTTGCTATTTATAGACCATATGTCAACATCGGTAAGATACATGTATCGAACATTGTATAACTGACTATATTGCAAAATAATTTATTTAAATCTCAGAAAGTTAAAATTTTTCTCGTTCACATTATCACTTAATTATACATTTAATAATGTATGAATTGCTATTCTATAAAACTATGCAAAGGTTTGTCGCATAAGGTAGTTTACAAAATTATATTTAACTCATTTCACTCGGATGTTGAATGACACTCGACGTAGTGCAATACAGTCTTTTTTCCGACAGTAAGTTTTTGAAACACGTTTTAACGATTCTAGAATGGTACAAAGACCCACTATGGTCGTGGGATGGCATAATTGAATTTCACAAACTACCAAAAGGAACATGCAAGGGCAAAAAAGGAAACATTTCGGATAGCAAGCTCGACAGAAATATGGAAGAAGTAAAAAAAATAAAACAAACCCATAAAAACCAAGTTTTTATTATACTCCCTTTCTCATTTACTAGTGGAAACAGGTTTGGCGCTTAACCTACGCATTGGGTTCGAGTCGGGCGACGCTACGAAAGGGAGTATTAACAAATTTCGAAAAATCCAAAATTATACCATATTTATTATTTTTTAAACGAAAACTTGTTAGATCATTTTTATCATCGCCACGAGTCTGTCTGCAAAGTTTCAGCCCGATAGGGTCTCGGGAAAAGGGTTAAAAACCGATCCAAAGTTTTTTCGACAGACAGGCAAGCAAGCAAGCAGACGTTACGAGTTAAAAGAAAGGGTGTTCTTAGGTTTTCACGGCCACTCAGAATCTTCAAGTTTGTGTTTACTGGGGTATTATGCCGTGTTGTTACGACCTTTCGCTTTTTCCAATGCCGCTTCTACGCCGCAGATTATGTCGTCAACTGGAATGCTTTTTGGTGCTATGGCGAAATTCAAACCTTTAGCTAAAACTGATATCGCGGCCTTGTCCAATGAAAGGCTGGATACATTTTTCACCACTTTGGTAGAATCCAGCTCCTTAGTTGAGCTTTTCTTATGTCGGCTGAGTGACTCAAATTTCCGTTTTTGCCGAGTCTCCACCAATTGTTTGTTTCGCCACGCTTGCATTGACGTCATTCTGTCCACTTTCGTCCAATCTTCGTAATTCAATGTACCACTCAGGCTCAGGTGCAGATCAAAGAGAATTCTTGTTATTTTGTCCAATTCCAGGCGGATGTTGCACACTCGTTCTCTCAAAAGGGCAGCTTCAGTTCTTTGGAATATTCTCTCAGCCTTCTCCGTGTGGATGTGTCTTCGCAATTTGATGAATGATGGTGTCACCGACTGTGCTTTACAGCGTTGTAAAAAAGCTAAGTTGCTTAGAAGCTTTTCTTTTTTACTCCTTAAGCTCTCCAGCCGGCGTGTAGATAAATAAACTTCCTCCCCATAGAGGTTGGTTAAGAATGTTCTTAGGTTTTCACGGCCACTCAGAATCTTCAAGTTTGTGTTTACTGGGGTATTATGCCGTGTTGTTACGACCTTTCGGGCCGACGTTTCGGATCCCATTGCAGGGTCCATCATCAGGGCTGATTTTCAACGACAAAATTTTTGACAACGGGCATACAAACTCGGTCATCCAGAAAAATCAGCACTGGCTGAGCATTTTCTGGATACCGGCCATCATTTTGCATTCGAACCGAAAATCCTTGGAAAGCCTAAGAGTCACCATGCGCGACTTATCAAGGAAGCACTAGAAATCTACAAGCATCCGATAAACATTAATAGAGATGATGGTCTCAAATTAAAAACATCTTGGTATCCGGCGATTCAAAGTCATTCTCGTCGCAGTCTCCGCAGAGATAGTGATCAGACAACAGATGAATCAAACATACAACACAATACAACACATCATGACTTCGGCACGGTATTGCAAGCCGATACTTAACCACAACACCAACATTCAAGACAACACATCAGCCCTGATGATGGACCCTGCAATGGGATCCGAAACGTCGGCCCGAAAGGTCGTAACAACACGGCATAATACCCCAGTAAACACAAACTTGAAGATAAAAGAAAGGGAGTAAAAAACACCCTTTTAGTTAATTATAATAAATACAAGAGCAATACAAGTAATGCAAAACCTTCGCTGTAATGACTTCTAATGTACTATGATCGTATAAGCCGATAGGATAGATAGGGGATATTCTCGGTTTACGGTCAATATTATGTGACGAATGTTATACATACATACATGACATTGCGAATATACAAAAATATACCCGTTTCATTGTATGTATGAATGCACTTTTGCAATACAAGTAAGGCAAAACCTTCGCTTTAATGACTTCTTATTGTACTATGATCGTATAAGCCGATAGGAGACAAGTAAAGATAGGAGATATTGGCGGTTTACGGTCAATATTATGTGATACATGACATTGCGAATATACAAAAATATACCCATTTCATTGTATGCATGAATGCACTTTTGCGCCAATATTATGAATACGTAAACAGAAATGAGAAATAAAGGATGCAGGCTAAACGAGCGGTATAAAAGGATATAAAAATGGAGAACAATTCCAAAGCGGGGAGCGATGGGTAAGTCATGCCAATTACCGACGCTGGTGTATTGAATTCGAACGCAGCGTACCCGCAGAGCAAAAGCGCCCTGGCTTCCCCACACTTGGTACATCGGAATGCGGTGAGTAAAAATACATTAATAGGTAATGAAATTCTATTTCTGAAGTACGGGGAGTCGTAAATGTAAGATAGAGCCTAATGGAGCCTGGATATGAATTAAATATGGCTCGAGCTGATCGAATCCTTGGCCATTAGCACAAAATGGATTTGAGCTATAACGTTTGATGGCAGGTTTATGCGAGAATATTTCACGATGGACAATCATTACCGGCGATAGCGTAGCGGGAATTGTCTGGTTTCTCAGTTTTAACCGTATCGCAAATAAGCATATAAGCATAACACAAGCATAACACACAACGCATTTAAGACCGTAAGGGAATATACGAGTATCCTTGTTTTACGACGGGCATATTGATGTGGGGTAAGCAAGTCAGAAAGGCAACAGGTGTGTAAGAATAGATAGTCACAATTGTCATATTCACTGACTTATTGCGGATGAAAGATTTACAGAATGTGATGACAGAAATATAATAGCTGCAAGTCGGTTGAGGTTACAAAAGCTAAACGCATGTTAACGGTTTTATGGTCGAAGAAGGAATGGCTTTTGGACTCTGGTGGAAACGCGCTTCGTTCATGAAAACCGTCCTACGTATCACAACGATCAGGTTTATGGTGATTTATACTTGGTCGGTCGACCTACAGGGGAATCTTCCTTCGCCTGTTTCTCCTCAATATTTTAAGTTACCACAAGCTCTTCCATCCAACCTCTCTGAATTTTTAAATTTAATTTAATTTAAAAAATAATTTAAAGTTTAACTCTCGATCTTGGAAATGCTGTTCAGGAATTCGTCGCCACAATTCAAGAGCGTATAGTCTCTACCTGTCTCCGACTATTATCTTCCGTGATTTGAAGCATATAAGAATATAGAAAATATCGTGAATTTAACAAAGGGTACTATTGTTTTTCTCACTATACCCTTGTTTCGCATATTTTTCTGAATTTATTATTTTACATATTTCGATTTCTTATAAATCAAAATCAACGGTAATTTATAAAAATGAACAAGCATGGTCACCGAAATTGTATGCGTTTAAAAAATAAGTTCATTATAATATATCTATTATGTACCTACATAATATATAACACGTATTTTTTATTTATTTATTTATTTGTTTACGCCCATTAGGCTTTTACATAAAGAGTATAAAATAAATTTCAAAAAGCACATACATTAAAAGTTTCAGGAATAGCACCAAATCATGAGTATAAAAATTAAAAATGTAGAGTAGGTAACGAGCAGCAATGCGTATAGGCTTTTACATAAAAAAATATATCATAAAATTAAAAAGAACATACATTAAACAATATAAATTACAAGTAGCAAATTATTAAAAGTACCAGGAATAGCACCAAAACATGTGTACAGAAATTAAAAATATAAAGTACAAAGCGGCAATGTGTACGAAAAATATATATTACCCACCATTACATATTAACAGCTGAAGTCAGTAACGAAGCAGTATTGCCTCTTTATTATTTTTGTCTATGTGATGGTTATGTGTAGTACTTTATGTGTAGTAATTCAAAATGTCGCACGTCGACCAAATGTATCCGGCATTAGGGCCCAGAAAGTTTCTCAAATTATCCTCCTTTTACGTGAAAACACCGACATTAACTTTTTCGTAAAAACTTAGTCATAAAAAGTTACTTAAGAAAAAGAATCTATGATAAAAAAAATTTAGGCACAGTTACAGTTGGATATTGCTGCCTTTGTTTTTATACCCCACGTATAGTAACTTTATATGTGCCTATTATAAAAATGCGCAAGAATTACGATGCATCATTTTTTGCTTCAAATAATACATGGCTTTACGGAAACACCTATTTGATATTTATTGCCAAATTTCAATAACAGAAATATAAATACAAAATTGATAGATATATTAGTCACAATTGGAGCCTCCAAATATTCGTGATTCCAACTATTCAAATATCGAATAGTTAATGATAATACATTCGTAAAATTTTTAAGAAAGAAATAATTTACTTCGAATGATAAAATTCATTAATTAAATCATTCATTTTACTATCAAAAAACCCATCTTATTTATGTCGACTAAATATTTTTTATGTGAAATATGCTAGGATATAAGTTAATAAATTCATTACTGTCTATTTACACTCTAAAAATAATAAATAAAAAAAATAAAAAAAATTGAAGGAACTTTGTATGTTTAATATTGGGATCGCCATCATTGAATGAAATGCAATATGTGATGTGCTTGATTTAAATCTACATGTATAAATATGCGATTTTGAATCTAAACGCAATTTTGAATCTAAAGCTGTAACATCCAAATCGGTATTCATAATATCTTTATACATACATGGGTTAGATAAATAAATTCGACGACGAATATTTTTGCACAAGAAATCGAGGGTTAAAAATGTTTTATTAAGATTTCGCGTCAGGCCTGAGACTTGGCACTTCGACAGGAAATTTTTTGAAGTCAAAAATGTACGTGGCCCATTCACGGGTCTGACCAATTGGGGATAGCGCTTTCGGGCTTTTGAATAAAAGAAATTCTGAAAGAACGTAAAGGAACGAAATGGAAATTTTCTTTATGGTTAAATTGTTGAAAATATAAAGATAAACCGTAAAATACACACAGAAGCAGTGAATAGAGTTTTGGGTATTCAAATGATGTGTAAAATATTCTAAAATGCTGTACATTTTATTGTAGTGATGGCAATTTGTGAACTTTATTAAGAAGCAACGTAGATTTTGACTAATATTTTTTGAAGAGGTACTTTTAAGAACTTAATTGAATGAATGCTAAATGTTCCTGAAATATCTGCGGACGAAAGGAACAACCGAATGAATAAAAAAATGCGGGTTTTCGGGAGAGCCAAAACAAAATTTGGGAATTTCATTTGTTTAGGAAACAAAGTTAACGTATGTCTAATGTCTAAGAGTAGCTTATTGGTCTTGTGGTAAGAACTCTCGCCTCGTGATCCAAAGGTCGCGGGTTCGAATCTCACTCCAGACCAGCAAGTTAGTCCTATTTTCATAGCAAAGCGTTTAGCTTTGTTTGAAAATAATAAGAATATTGATGTGACACGTATTTCGTGTTCGCATCTCTATTTTTTAAGAAAAAAAATGTCGATGTTTCTTGCCAAATTTTTCTAATAATTAGTCACGTCATTTGTCCTTTTTCAAAAATTTTAAAAATAATCGCATCTTATTATATTTTCTGACTCATCTAATTTTTACTTGATATATATGTATCTAAGGAACAACTCTTCAAACTTAACTCAAAACTCAATTTTATTGACTCATTCCGTTGTTCCTTTCGCCCACAAATATGTAACTAATATAATATATTCCTTCACTTATTATTCATTGATAACTTCGCAGGTTTCAAAAGGCGATTCATGGCTGTGAAATTCCATACTATAATGTATTGTAAGAAATAGCGATAGCCATGCTATTTCATATCTTTATAAGTAAAAATCTACCTTTCCAGAAAACAATACAAATGAAACAAAAAATAAAACGGAAGTGAAGCCTGGAGCTGGCAGAGATGTTATGATAGCAGAATAAATGCAGTATTATGAGATCACTTAGACCCATGCGTAGAATAGTCATTTAAGATAAATTAATTAATAGAGTAAAGAATTAACGCATTAGGAAAAAATGTAAAGCTGATTTAAGGATAGTAGAAAGAATTTTAAAAAATGTCGTATTGGTGGTTTGGTCATCTTGAATGAATGAATGAGGAGAAAGTGGCCAGAAAGATACATGACGCAAGTATTGACAGCGGAAGACTAAGCATGACCAGCTGAACCAGATACTAGAGCCTCAAAAATCGACGAGATAGCATGCAAAGATGTATGAATGTGAATGAGGCGAAAGTTATGTGTCAGAACAAAAGTGCGTGGCGCCCCAATACAATGATTTTTTTTTGAGAATTTCATGTTGCATCTATTCAGCATTTTGCACTATTAATATTAAATATTAAACCAGGATCGATAAAAAAATAAGAAAACACAATATGTCAAATAGTGAGTTTGTGTGAGTGTGTCGATTTGTGTGTTTTTATGTGTCTTTGTGCGTATGGGTTTTTATGTGTTCGTGTGTGTGTTCACATGTGTGGGAAGAAAAATGTCATCGCGCGAGTTTATACGTAAGGGATTTTGTAAACTGCTCAAAATTTTAATAAATATCGAGATCTGCAAAGGCCGTGTCATAGGTATCTAAAACTCTGTTAATAATACAGTTTTTACCGTAGTTGGTTATTTGTTTTTGTTTATTTAATTTTACTCTTATTACTTAAACTATGGTTATTATATTACTTAGTATAATTATTAATTGAATAAACACGTAATCACGACTCAACTAAGAAACTAGGATTAATATTGCTGAACAGAAAATAGAATAACCGAATAATTTTCGCGTTATTTGTAAACACGAAATTCAAGATGCTAACAGTGCTAAAGCGATTAGCGAATTGGATTAATCATTACAAAACAATATTGAAGTTGATCTAATTGAGACATCCGAAGTTGTTACAGATGCAATAAACATATAATATTATTAAGTAGGTGGTAAAAAGGTTGGGTTAAGAGTGAAGTTTGTGCGGGTTAATTAGCTCCAGTCAGAAGTTAGTTCCCGGCGGAGAGCGGGAGTCAACATTTTATTTAAAACAAAGTTAGGGGATTGGTCTCCATTAGGGAAGGACAGTAATTTAATTATTTTTGAAACAGTGCCCGACGAACTAGTCAAAATAACAAGGGTCTCAAAATTGTTTCTAATTAGTTTTAAAATGCTAAATGTACTATTTAATGAAAATAAAAACACATCCCTCCATATAAGATATACTTGATATTTATAATACCTTAAATAAATATTGTTGAATTTTTTGAACACCTAGCGACAAATTTTTCAATTATCATGCTTTACAAAACCCTCAACGCATATATTAAAATAATAAAAAATCTAACGGAATTGGAATCTAATGGAAAAATCTAACGCTCCACATACATATACGTACTTACTATAAGAGTAACAAAGAAGATAAATAATTGACACTTATTTAGTTACGGTCTTAAACATGTACTAGCCATAAACCCGTGAAAATTCACGAGATTTAATAATAATTAATGACGACACTTGAGTATAAAATGAGCCGCGCGCTGACTGACGTGTGACAGACGCACGGGCCTCATTAGCGGCTAGTCATCATCAGTGTTGTTGTTGTGATTCCAGCCTAATTCCAGCGAGCGAGCGAATGAATAGACGGACATTCAATATTAGGATAGTTGATGGAATATATATTTAATGTGTATTGCTTTTATAGGTATTTACTGCAACCTATGTATTATATACATATACACTGTGCTGTCATAATTTGTGATTTTTCGTGCTGGTATATAATATCGTTAATCCCAATTATAATCATTTCGTTGTCTGACTGTCCATCCTTCGAGTAACGTCCGTAACTTCTTTATAGTATAAAAACTTTTTTTTTATATATAAATAAGAACTTATTCTTTAGGAACCGGCATGTAAAAATACCGAACTGAAATATTGAATATTCAATAATTCATTTATTATAACTCCCAATATTTATTATTGTTAAATATTAGTAAATCGAATCATGTGTAAACATGTGAATAAAAAATGTTATTTTGTTTGTAAAAGTCATCTTTAGTTAAACAATGTCTCAAAAAAATATATTCATTTGTATGTTAGAGTAGTAAAAGACGCCATCAGGGACTGTCATTAAAACGTAAGCACTCGAGTCTTGGGCTTAATGGTTTGAAAAATCATTGAACTAAATAAAAATACTAATAATAAAATGGACAGCCCTAACTCATTTAGTGTAACAAAAGCACAACTTTGGTAAGGGATATTTTGTTACGACAAACGTGTATTACTCAAACGTCATACTTTATACACTACAAAAGTAATTCGGTTTATTCACACTGATTTCTTTTCTATTTCTACTACCCGCCAGATGCTATCCACTAGGCGACTAGGCAGACGTAACGTGCATGAAAGTGGATGAGACAAGATTAGTGTTCGGGACAGACAGGAAAACGCTCTCGCTGAAGTTTTTACGAAAATGGCGGTATATAAATTATTAACTTTTATTATTATTAGATGTGCTAGTTAACATCTATGATAACCCCACAGCGAGGCGGCAGTGTTCAGTAATGTCGAGTAATAAAAATTTATAAGTAATGAAGGGTTCTGGCGAAGAGACGGGTACGTCTCGAAACCGGTAGACCTAAAATCTAATAGTGGTTTATACTAATTTAACTAACATTCTGTTAGAATGAGCATGTAGCAGATTAAATGTTCGAATCAGGACATAAACGAAGCTTAACGCTCTATGATATGAGTGCGAAGCTCATCAAACGGACCAGGTTGTGGTTGGACTCCCGATATATACTTCGCGAAGAGTAATTTCAGAAGTCCATAAGGCAATCTAAGGAATAGAACATAGCTCTTGGAAAAAACAATTTTATAGCCGTATATTTCCACCTGTCCACCTATTTATTAGCGTTTCATGTGTCAGAACTATGTAATTAAGCTTTTCATCTTTATGGGATGTTATGATTCTGTCTGGATATATGTAGTGTTTAGTGGAGGTGACATTTATCTTTTTAAATATCTTCATTTGCTCATATAGCTCAAACAAACTAGCATAAAAAATACTTTTCTAAGATGCTGAAAGCGAGAGCTGAACACACGGTCGAAGTTTTTGAATAAAATACTATTTTAGAAGAAACTGAAAATAGGTGGAAAACGTGAATATGTTCGAGAAGCTTCTGGAAATCTAGGATCCTATATATTGAGGGGTAGCAGGCACCAAAAGAAATTTGTTATTTTTGACAACGGTACCATAGAAAGTATAACCAGCCAGCGAGCAATGAATAGCGCAAATAAATTTTAACTTTGTAACTCGTTCCACTTCAAAATACATCTGTTAAATTCTACAAATAACCTGGACATTTTTATTGGCAATATGCTTTTATTTAAAATGAAACTCCGTAATCTCATTAATGATTATTGAAATAAATTTAATCCTTCTTTAATTGAATCCCATTCCCTCCCACTTCCCACCCTTTCCATTTTATGCATTATCATAATTTAAATCTTTGCAATATTTATTATTTATCGCATATTATTTATCATTTTTACTTAGTTTTTTTTACCAGCTTCGAGGAATCTTCACTGGTCGTGCTAAATGTATATTTTTTTATTATTATATAAAAAAAATTATTACATAGTACTGTATGTTTCCCAAAATAAAATAAAATAAAAAATAAAATTGTTCCGCAGATGGGCAAATATTCTAGAAGACGAATATAGTGTTTCAGAAACGAATAACTAGTGCGAAATTAGTGTGAATTAAAGAACAGTGCTGCAGTTAAAACTGTGTCGCGTGACTCAGTAATTAATACAAGTTAAATTGTTTTTATAGCGTTCCATTTCGTCTTCGACCTTCCACAGAGATTCCAAACTTCGCTCATCATTCGCAATTCATGTGCATGCAAAATTTGTATAACACTTTTTTCACAAACTGCATCACGTTACAACTATGTTGTAAACGTTACATAAATCATTATTAACGAGACACTTTGTTTTCTCTAAAATTTCCAACAGCGGAATGTAAGTCTGGCAAGTCTGCCACGGCGTCTGTGAAAAATAATCCACGCGCAAATATTTACGGACGAGTTATTTCCGGAGGTGACCGGATCTTGAAATACTTCTCGGGCGGGTTCCAGGTGGTCGCTGAAGACCGCTAAGGTTGCTGTGAAAATCTGAAGCATTTGCATTCCGAGCGGCTGGAGCAGGGAAGAGACTGGAGACGCTGAGGCGCGCGGTACCGGATGCAGCAAATTGAAAAGTTTTGCGAGTAAGCAAACCGTCGTCGTAAAACAGTGGCACATGTCTCAGGAACTCTCGCGTAAACAGACGACTCCCTGTAGGAAGAACAAGGCTGCCACACTTAAAAAATCGATATAGGTTCTGTATTTGAAGACTCCTCGGGAAAAACAATGAATTTCACTTTTAGAAACCACTTTGATCATATCACAAACAAGGCAAATACTATGTTGGGATTTATCACCAGAATTACTCACGACTTGAAAAATCCTCAAAGTCAAAAAATTCTCTATACATCACTAGTACGAAGTATATTGGAATATTCGTCAGTTATTTGGTCACCACCTTATTACACAACACACGTTACGAGAATCGAGAGAGTGCAGAAAAAGTTTATACGTATGAGAAAAGCTGGTCAACACAATAACCTTAACGGCTACGAAGATCGACTTGCCTTTTTCAAGATGCACAAACTTGAGTCCCGACGGAAAATATCCGATCTCGTTGTGCTACACAAGATTTTCAGCGGAGCTATTGATTCTCTCTCTCTATCTGATATAAATTTGCATGTTAAACCCCGTATAAGAAACCCGAAGATTTTAGAATAAGCCAGGACACTAATAATGTTAGTTACTTTTCTCCCATCACAAGGTTATAATATGTATTGTGCTGACCCTAACATTGATGCTGATATTCTTGCAGATACCTTATCATCGTTCAAAAACTCACTCAAACACGACATCCATTTTCTAAACGATGACCTGATCCTATAGATAAATTAAATCAATTATTTATTAAATACTAATCGCCCTACATTCAAACACTAAATATACAATACACATAAATGTACATGTAAAATATACTTAAATGCAAAAATACATCGTACTAGAGCGTGCCGAAGACACTTGTAATTGGTATAATGGGCATAGTCTTCACTTATAATGTTTTATTATCAGAATATCATGTACCTATTATCCTGTTAGTGTCTCTAATAAATAAATAAAATAAAAAAATAAAAAATAAATGTTTTTTTTGTGAAACTGACCTTTTAATGCCATCTATTGACTTTTTGAGGTATTATTTTTATACAAAAAATCAGAATCGGGTAAAACCGTCGTGGTCCGCTGTAATTGTTAAATTTATATCTGTTTATCCAACGCAAGAAACAGGAATAACCGCCCACCGAACGTCAAAAAACGACGTTGTCAATTTGACAGAACACACATTTAATATAAGTACATACATAGAATATGTTTGTATAGTAATAAGTTGACTCAATATTTATATAAAAAGAGCATTAGTGAAATAAATATGGACTTTGAAACTACAACAAAAAACTGTTTTTCTCTAAATAAACATTTCTGAAATTCATTGTTTATCCCGTGGAGTCTTCATTTGATCACTTTGATTGCGATGATTATTTATTTATAAACACGCTCAAGAAAAAGGTCACGTTATATACCTTGTGGTAAGCATAGACACGTGACGCCATCTTGCGATGTACATGGGAAGATCCGATGTTTCGCAGGAAACCCGTTTGCACGGTACGGGTCTAAATCGTGCAATCCGAGATGATGAAAATAATAGAAAAATAAATTAAAATAAGACATATTAATAACAACTTTTCGGCCGGGTTAAAACGAAAATCCTTGTATCTTTGTGGGCGCACGGCGTGTAAGTAGCCATCCGCTGGGTGAATTTAATATTCAACTATAATAATATCTCTCAATGTGATAATGCAAAATAATGTCAAATTACGTTTGCTCTCTCTGAAGAACATACATGAGCAAACCAAACACGCCACAAATGACCACTGACCTATTTATCCACTCCAACAAAATTGTTCGATCAGGATATTCGTGTCGCCGACCTTGTTTTGCAGATATCTTGAGAAGTCAATTTGATTATTCCACGTCACAAATAACACGCGAAAAATAATATGAACTGGTGAAATCCCGGAAAAGAACACGATTCCAAAATTTACGAATCGATTATAGGTATTTCCGTTCGCAATCAAAACCAGAGCAACTGTTACAATGTTTTAAAAATATGTTTTGGTTTTCTCGCGCCGGCGCGGCGCGAGCACAGTTTCGCCCGTGCGTGACCAACGCCATCTAGCGTCGGTGTATAGTTTCACAGAAGCAGTGGCACTTATGAACCAACATGGAAAGTCAAACATGCCCTCAGGAAAGATATTATAGATATTAAATATATTAATAGATATTAAATCAATTATCATTTTGAGATGTATACATTTGTTTATTGTGTCGCCTTACCAATCCTTGATTTGAATTTCTCAATTTTTAAAATGTTAATTGTATGAATAAGTTTCTATTGTCAACGTTACTGTTATGTACTTTTAGTTAATTAAAATTTTGGTGCGATGATGGAGATACGGTTAGTCGGAGTTGGGAATTTATTAAATTGGATGAAAAGAGTAAAGGAGCCTAAAAATTCAATTAAACCAAGTTTCTTTCGAATGTTAATTTATTGCTCAACTTTTGTAATCGTCAGTAAAGACTCGAAATAGGGACAAGGAAGTTCGCAATCTCCGATTTTCTGGCCAACCGCCAGACCCCCGTCCTCCCTTATCTCCAGCGCTCCAGTCTGCCGCCCCGGCCGTGTTAATGTTTCTTACTCGGGGTAGATTATACTTGCTAAAAGCATGCGGAAGAGCCAGCGAAAACGTGCTGGTGATTGTAAATTGAAAGAAAATAAATGTTTTGTCAAATTATACAATTCGTAAACATGTATACACTAGCTGTAATCCGTCAAAAATGACGGAACGTTGGTTCGCGTCTTTGCTAAGCCCTAGTATATATATATATATATATATATATATATATATTTATAGTATATTTTTGGCGGTTCGCGGAGAGGCGACGGTAGCAACATGCGTTGAATGGCCAGTTCGGGTTTGTTGACCCGGGGTGCAAGCCCCATGTAATTTGTTTTTTTAGCCTTGAATTCGAACGAAATCACGGACGTTAGACGAAGTTACGGGGACACACAGAGGTACATACAAAGGAATTATCATGTTTTTTAAAAATAAATAATATTTTTTTATTCATATCTTATATTTTGTGTTGTATTACACTTCGACTGCCTAACTAGGGATTACCTTTTTTTTTGTTTGTTTGAAGGCAGTCGACAAAAATAGTTAAAAAATATAATTAAGTGTACTTTACAATAATTTTTTTAAATGAACAAATGTGTATACATACAAATAATGAGTATACATTACAATAAATTTTTAAATTAACAAATATACAATAAATTTAAATTTGATAAAAATAATTGGGAACAGAAATATAGAATTATCAGTAAAGTAAGATAAAGCAAAAAGAGAAATCGAAATAAAATATATTATACAAAATTTAAATAAAAAAAAATCATTGAGAGAAAATTACACAGCATGACACAGGAATTCATTTTAGGGTTCAGATAGTTCTCGATATCAATGGCAGCTCTTTTAAAGTGCGCGTAGTGTTGAACCACCTTCACGTTATTCGATGACATAAACTAAGACGTCTACAAAAAACACCAACTATATAGGGGAGTTGGTTGAAGTTTGGCTTTACATACAAAATGAGCGCATTTTCCGCTTTTATGCCAGTTCTAATCATTTGAAAAAATGTAGAAACATTTTTTTAAATCCTGTATAGTGAAGAAGGATGTTTTCTACATATATGTTGATGCAAAAAAATCAAAAATGCATTTTTGGTAGATCCCGAGTTTACTACGGGTTGTAGATACGGCAGTAATTTTGTAGTCCAACATGCATATTTTGTAATAAATGCTAAAATAACTTTTGTAATACAGAATCATTGATTTATTTTGTTATTATGCGTAGGTACACGGAATACAATACAAATCTAACCTAACTTTTTATTTATTGTCCTAACTAAAGACGGTTATAAACCTAGTTAATTTAACTGATCAATCAGTAAATTAACACTCTTACCGCTACACAAAAAAGTGATTCATCAAGCTATGGCTAAATCGTGTAATAAATTTATATATTGAATGTAAATTTTTATTTCGAATACACGTAATAAAATAGAATTCTACACCGATGCCGTAATGTTGTATAATAAAAATATAAAGTGAACGCGCTCTCGGGAGATTATTTCAAAGATTCGAAGCGAGCTGAAACCGAATAATACAATGGAGTATTAGAAACGTGGAAACCGATGGAAGAAAGATGGGACGTACTTTTGTCGATTCATCTAGAAGAGAATGTCTCGCAAACGTTTCGTGTTTCATAGCGGATGGACAGTGTTTTATTTGTGAACAATACACTTTAAAGTGCAGGTACTGCATTTTACACAATAAGTCAACTGTACTGCATCACTAGGGTTGTGTCCGCAGAACACTGGACCAGGAATGTGGAACATATTTTATCGACATGAGGAAATTCACGAAAAGGCATGTAGGTACCTACTTACAATACCAACTAGACAACTAACACTTCGCTCAGACATCAACATCTAATACAAATAGGTAAGCTGGAAGTAAATCGCGTCCACAAAACTAATTTCGGTGATCGTGCCTTCGCGATGGCTGGACCAAAGTTATGGAACAAACTACCTAATAAACTGAGAAAATCAGACAACTTACAGTTTGAAAAAACAACTAAAGACGCATTTATTTTGACAATCCTATAAAATCCTACAGAATCAGACCACTGTCTATTGTTTTCCACTCCTAGTGTGCACTCCGCGAAAAGGCCTAATTCTTACAGGCACTCCCAACTATTATACTATCAAACGTTAATTCCACTTCTTGCATGCCACCTAGTGAATAAGTAATATTAATAAGTTTTTTAGAAGTAAGTTGTTTTGTAAGATAATTTTCTGTGTAAGACGCCCTTGAGGTAGGTACTCGCGAAAACGGCGCTATTTAATTAACCATCTATGTTTATTATTATTAAAGGCACTCGGAATTCTTTAAAAATATTCCAGTAAAAGTAAAATTAGTGGATATTTGATGTTGAGTAAACTGACGGATATCTGACAAAGAAAACACTGCGGGAGAGTTAATGGTTAGCGGTGAGAATATATAATATAAAGAGATCGGTTTCCAGATTAGGTTAATGGACTTTCTTTTGTGCAAGTCGGGAAGCATCTCCGAAAGGATTAAATAGAAAAGCCCCGTGGAAATGAAGAATTACCTGTTGAGTTTAGAAACTGGGATGAGAAATAAAACTGGAAAATGTAGTATAAACAATAAGTTAACATATTTTTAAAACACAAAGGGTGAGGTCCAAGAAATCTGTGTAGCGAGGGTCACCCGTGTGGAAAGGAACGGTCGAGCGGCAGAACACATGAGTGAACGAATGTCGGAGAACCGACTCGTTCACGTGTATTTCTTTGTGTTATTCTCAAACTTAAAAACATGAAAACAAAAAGTAGAACCAGTACATAATGCAATATACAGAACGCTAGATACAACGCGAAATACTCCACTATAAACTTACTTGAAAAAAATATTTCAATCATTTTCTGAACCAAGAAACTTTCGGATATCTTTTGAGTTCTAGGGTGATTGATTTAATTAAACTAAGATAAAGATAATGTGACATTTGTAACTAATGAAAATTGTGTAAAATGATACGTAGAACTATTTAATATTGTCTTTCGTACCTCACCACGACACTACACACATACAATATACTCGTACAGTGGACGGCAATAGTTAGTTCCCAGTGATGAATTTGTTAGTAATAGGGTTTTTAAATATGTAAAAAAAAAATAAGTGTACCACTTAAATTATTCAATTAACACAAATACAGAACTTCTCTAAAAGGCTGCGGACTTAAATATTTTTTTTTAATTTGAAATATAAAATATGTTATGTATGTATATAAAATTCTTAAAAATCTATCGGGAAAACTATCTACAAGTTGGGTAAAAAGAAATTATGTACCTCTCTCTACGTGAGATTAATAAAAATTTTATATTTTACTTTTTAAGTTTCGAGAGTAACAGAATCGAATACTAAAATAGAGAATTTTTACATTGATAAGATGGAAAAACAAATGATTAATTGTTTGGATACTGAATAAATGAGCAGAAGTTACTGGTGCAAGGGTGGTTATAACGGGAATATTGAGAGAAGAGAAGAAGAGTTATTGAAAGTAATATTGTTAAGCAAATAAATATTATTTTAATTTCTAAGCATTAAAAATTATTAATTTCATATTCGTTATGCGCGATGAGATGGAGAATGATAATAATACAAAAACGTAAATAATGATTATTATCCATGATGTGTTTCGAGAATTCAGAAAAATTATTACAAATTAGACAACGACGATGCTTTTTTAGTCAAATGTTGAGATTTCTAGAAAATTGACCGATTTTTAATATAAATTACAACTGCGATTCAAACATTATACAGAAAATTGCTAATCATAACGGCTACAATAGCGTATTCATAGATAAATTATTAAAATTTAAAAAAATCATGAAAAATTTTGGGATTTTTTTTATACGCCGGGCATAATATAAAATTTTACGTAAACGCAGCAATCAAAAGAGTGACATTTATATTTCCTCGTTTAAGCAAACAATTTGATAAGTAAAAGTAAAGATTCCTTTTTATTTTATAATTCAATTCCACGCCATGTCATTATTTTTTCATTTCATTATTTAGAAAAAATCAAATTAACGGGAGAGAAATGGACGAAAAAGTAATTAAGCGACAGCGAAGGCGTAGATTAAATTTTGAGGGGTGTTTTAGAAAAGTAATCCTGGAAGATCTCCCTCTGAATTAAGTGTACTAGGATCAATAAATTTTAAATAAATAATTAATTACGCGAAAGTAAACAAGAAACTTAACATAAAATAAAATAATTATGTATATATAAATTTAAAATGAAGTTGGTGTACACATTACTATGTAAGTTCTCAGATGGGCAGATTGAAAAAATTAAAATGGTATGTTAAATTTATAAATCAATCAAAGAAGATATTGATATCTTTCATCTAAAATATTGTATTACAAGACAAACATACACTATTGTTATTTTTATAAAGTACAGCTTAAACTGCTACAAATTCACGTTTCAATCATATTAATACAAAGTCAAACAAATACAAATAAGAAAAATTAAAACCATAGCAAATAAAAAACAAAAAAGTATGTAAGTACCAACCGGAAAACCAATTGAAATTGTATAAAATTTTACCGATTCGAAAACAACTTTATTATAAACTGACACTGGAAGAATACGAGATGAACAAACTCAAAACACTAGTACATCATGAATATACGACACGACAAATAACGAATTTTTATTCGTTACTTGAAAACTAGAAATAACAAAAACAAATAATTTTTACGAAAACAGGACCTAACACCGTGTAATTCTAACAAACAACCAGATAGAATAAAAAATGAAACGGGACAAGAAAATATAGAAAAAATTCAAAAGAAATACTACAGTGAACTGCGAAAAATTGGTGATAATTGGCATATAATTTTTATATTGTATTATTAATTAAGGACAACTAACTAATGTAATATTAAATATAATGTTAATATAGTTTTGCAAGACACCTGTAATGATAAAGAAAATGAACCAAAAATAATAAGATATAACTTCGGCTTAATGAATGACAAGCGTGATGAAAATTTCTAGAAGAAAAATTCTAGAATAGTTCATTTAGTAGAAAGCAAATTATTTATATTTATAGCGATTCATCTGTTATACTGGAAGTGTAAATTATAAAATAAAATATTTATATAAAGGCAAAAAAATGTACATTTAAATAAAATAAATATCATCTAAATTGTTATTATTTTCAAAAGATTTTGGTGTATCTAGAACATTTGCATAACTTTATAGATTGTTCAATAATTTTGAATATAATTTTGTTCGAATAAGTATTGCAACGTATTTACGAATCGAAAAGAGAGGAACGTTTGGCAACAACATTTCGAATCAAAATGATTATTGTTTAAAAGTCCTTATCAGGTTTCCTGCAGCCCTAAATGATTTCATTATTTGAGTTTAAAAACAACAACACTGAAACTGAACAAAGTCCCTTGTCGAAACTTCCGTTCGCTCCACAAATTACGTAAATTGAAATGATTTATGTACCTACTAGTGCCTGGTACACAATCGACTCGAAGTGATTTCGCTCAGATAACATCTGTTGGCGTAAAACGTTCAACACGATGTAAAAATAAATACGGAAATGGAATTCGGGGAATTCCCACAACGTCAGCTGTTGCTTCGCACATCCCCTAGAAGGGGGGTGTTTTGCACGCTCTTTAAATATTTAAAGTTTCATATTATCCAATGTCGCCATTATTATAATTAACCGACGTCAATAAACCAACATTACACATAAAATATAATTTACTTTATTCGACGCAATAATCACACATTTTCATTTCATTTTATTGCCGATATCGGCGTTTATTGGACAAAAATAGACATTTTATCGCTTGATATATACAGGCAATACAAATAAATTAGGAAATCTCAATGTCTTTAAAACTCAATGTCTGTCTGTCTGTCTTTTCTCTATAAAAGTCTACACAATTTTTCCGATTCGATTCAAATTTTGTATACTTATTCTTTAGGACTCGGCGGGTAACATAGACGACATTTACCCCAATTCTTATACCCCTCCCCCCCACCCCTAATATATATTTTCGATAGAAATCTGTACCGTTCGACCGATCGGAATCAAAATTTGGAAACTTATTCTTTGGGACTCGGCGGGTAACATAGGTGACATTTCCCCCTATTCTTCAACTCGTTCCCCTTCCCCTGATATAAATTTTCGATACAAATCTGTACCGTTCGACCGATCGGAGTCAAAATTTGGAAATTGATACTTTAGGACTCGGCGGGTAACATAGGCGTCATTTTCCCCCAATTCTTTTACCCTTTCTCGCCGGGTACGAAAAGCTATTTATGAATAAAGAGCTTTCTAATTGATTGAATTCATTAATTTTAAACCTATTTAACTTAACACATCTATATTGGCGGCATTACAATGTTATACAAGTCAAGATACAAAAATAGCAATATTGCTTAGTTCAGAATACGTCCATACACATGAAAAAAAATATGTGAATAATTTTTTGAACAAACTATTCTTCTTTTTAAGCCTCTGAAACTAAAAATTTTAACAGCGTTAGAAACTATTACATCAAATAACTACCTAAAAATAAAAAATATATATAATTTTTTTATGTTTATTATTAGGTTAGGTTTAAATCAAACACATATATCAAATACGTGAATTATCATTGTTAAGATTGTGAAATTCATGATCCACTATGGATCATTACATTAACGCAAGATGACGATTTTTATGGCGCAGTTTAGTGATCATCCGAAGGGTGTTTTATGCGCAACACGCTCCCCCGAGTTGGCATTTAAAAGTCGTCTGAACTCGCGGCACGTGTCTTTCTGATGGTGGGAGGCAATTTATACCTCCCCACAGGTCCCCACAGTTCCCCACAGTTCCCCACAGGACCCCACAATGCCCGATCATGATATCGGCTCCTATCGGTATGGGCTGGTCCCACCAGCCGCTCAGCAGCAGAGCAGACCCTGGGTCCCGTTGATATCCCTCATTCACGTAATCCCTCGAATGTCAACAGCCGATTTTAAATCCTTACGTAATAAATGGAAGCGAATCCAAAAAAACATTGATTGGGAATGTACGTAACGCGATGTTTGTTACAAAGTTTTAATAGGGATCGACGACGAATCATGAGGATTAAAACACAAATTTTAATTAGTTGTTTTACTGTGCAAAAATATGTCGTATAGGCTCGAAAAGTAAACCTCATAAAAATGTACACATATCCAGATCGGATTTCAGTAAGTAAGTTTACGGGATTTGAAGGAAAACAATACATTTTGTACATTAATGAAATAAAACTAAATTGATAAAGTTATTTCTTATTACATCGAAAGTCTGAATAATCAAAATGTTGTTCATTTTTATTATTAGGTTATTTTATTTGCAACTTTTCAAAAGAAGTCACTTTTATAATAATATACTAACGCCTCAACTTCTTTTTCTATGTTAATTTCTGACTAAAACTTGTTGAAGTTGACCAAAACACGTGGTAGTCGGAAGAGGCAACGTCTGGTGAATCTGATGAGATGAATCAAACAAACAGAATCTGACAGCTGAAAAGAATTCAATACGGCGTGGTTAATTTTGGTATCGCATTTCCGCTACTTACTACGTACGCAACGTTTACCCTTTACCCTTTGTGTGCCAAAATTAGTATAGTAGTAGCAGTAACTTTAAAAAACATGTAAATAAAAAAGAATAAAAACTGTATTAAACAAAATAAATAATAACACAAAAACAAGAAATTATATATTAAGTCAAAGATAATTCATATACAGATAAAATTTGTAAACTATCTTCTTTTGAATATGTTCCCACATAACCATTTTTTTAAAATAAAACCATTATGTTCCCGCGCGAATAAATCATTAGCATTGAAAAAGAAATGCAAATGGAATGAAGATCCGTAAATTTGGGGATTATACCTAAAAGTTGTATGGGTATGTGAATATATTGCCGTGTATTCTTTTTAATATTATAATAAGTTTAAAAGGGTTTTGTATACATACAGATGTTACAACTGTTCCAGTTAAAAATATTTATAACCTAAAAGTAATTTTTCATTCGACTAAAAAAATATCGTCAAGTAATGTAACGAAATTGCGAACCGTCGATTCTGACCGAAATCGCTGCTGGGATTTCTAATCAATGACGTGTTCGTATATTATTCAGAGTTCAAATCTGATGCGAGCGGGCAGGCACATCACATCCAATTGTCAGGTTATTTTTTGGCGGAGAACATTCGCTGCTTTTTAACCGAGCCATTTTACCACCCCGGACAATCGAGAGTTTACTGCGTTAACAAAACTCTGATAATTCTAAACTTTTGAACCTAATTATGAAATAATATTTTTATTTTGACATGATCGACATAAAATTAATTCGCACAAAGTTGAATTGGGCTAGGATTTTTCTATGCTATACTGAGCACAAAGATAAAAATCTCAAAAACTTCAGCAGGCGTTTTTGAGATTTTTATCAAAACTAATTTGTTTTCCTATTTTGTAGGACGTCTCATTTTTTATCGGCGGTATTTACAATACAGAAGGAGAAAAAAGATATATTTAAAAGGGGTTTTAAATTTCGGAGGATTCGGAGTTATTATTTTGAAGAAAGATTACTTACTTACTATCACGCCGTTTCCCCGTGAGGGTAGGCAGAGGATAGAAACCCACACTCTTCTGTCCTGACATACAACTCTCGTCTTATCCACATTCATACATCTTCGCATGCAAGCTCGACCATCTTCCAGTATCTAGTTAATCTGGTCATGCCACGTCTTCCGCGGTCGCCCTCTCTTTCTGGCGCCATCAACACTTGCATTATATATCGTTCTTACCATTCTTTCCTCATTATTCGCTCAACATGCCCAAACCGTCCTTTTGTGGCGCCCTTTTTTGAAGTAACATTTATGGTAAAAAATCCGCTATTATTGTTATAATATTTTTTCGTAATAATATTTTGTAGCAATAATTTTTCACTTGATCACCGAAAATAAAAAATTTTAATTAAAAAATTGTGCTTTCCTAAAATCATGGAACATGTTTTTAATCTAAGTGTAAATCCGCAAATACCACTATAACAGCTTGATAATATTTCAAATTTGCATTTATTTTTTATTTTGAGATACTTTTTACTGCATTTGTTAAGATACTGGCTATAATAATATTTTTTATACATTTTTTTGATAAAAAACAATTAATAACAGTCTTGCAATCAAATAATTAATTTTACGTTAAACAAGATCAATTGGCTTTAGCACAAAAATGTGGGTTCCGAATCTGCGTTTTACCTAAAACGTAGATACTCCCTATGCGCTTATTACGGCAATATAACAAACTAATGATAAGAAAAATTCATGACCCGCGGTATAAATGGATTGTAATTAATATAATGTTACGAGCTAATTCCCGTGTTGCCTCAAAGTTCAATCAAACCGTATTACGGGAACAGTCCGCAATTTGCACAAAATCTGCCGGAGGCGTTCTAATCAAGTCGCTGATTGAGCACCTGACGAGTTGGCACAACTTGAATTTAGACTGTCGAAGAGAACGAAAACATGGCACAGCGAGAAATTCTGCAAATTGCGAATCCTGGAACTGATAAAGAATGGTCACGGTCCATACAAAATTTGCCCGGGCCCGACACGAAAGCGACCTATCTCAGTTTTTTGTTATATTAAGTGTAATAAAAATATGAAATTTTTAAATTCAACATCAGTAGCTAACATACAAATGTATTGCTTTGTTTTTTCTCCAGGCATAGTATAAAAAAGTTATTTTTCACCCATTTCTACTAGCATGTCCACCGAGATTAGGCTAATTAGAAACGTCCGATGGTCTGACTAACTGAGGTCTTTTCGGTGAGTGGCTTTTTACCCGTTTGGGGCTATTTAGTCAACCCCGTTTTCTTTTTGGTTCTGATACGAGTTGTTCGTGGGAGATACTGTCGAGTACTTCCCTCAAATCGATGAAGATACCTGTGCAATTACTTGATTTGTTGTATGATGGTGGATGTTTTGCGGTTGCGTCTTGTGTGCATATTCCCACAGTGAACCCGAATGGATTCTCATTTATTGTAGAATTGACTTTTATGGTAGAGTTTAGTCTCTTTTGACTGCTTATTCAATGATTTTTGATATATTAGATAAATAATATATTACCTTTCACATTGTCAAATAAATTAGATTACCTACCTACCTATATGATTGTAAGTGGTTATCCCTTACCACACATCGTAATTCTTTTTGGTGAGGTGTACGCATACAAAAAAAAATAATTGTAAATATTTTCAAGGTATCTTTGTAATAAAATATTATATATTATTAATTAAATAAATAAATAAAAAATAAATAAAATAAAAACGCACAGATCTCAACACAAGGCAAGCAGAGTACGCCTGGCCAGAGGCACCTAAAATCATTATTTTCGCTCTAATTAAAAGAATAAGAGTATATAGATTGTATATTATATACTCTAAAAGTAGGACCATCGGAAGTTTCTAATGAGCCTTAACTCGGTGGGCATGTTAGTAGAAATGGGTGAACACTAACTTTTTTATACTTCGCCTGGAGAAAAACCAAAGCAATACGTTTGTATCTTAGCCACTGATATCGAATATAAAAATTATATATTTTTATTACATTTTATATAACAAAAAAACTGAGAAAAAAACTCTTTCATGTCGGGCCTGGGTCACAGATGACCATTCTTATTTTATGTAAAAACCTTGGCCAATGTTTTTCTTTCATGAAAATATTAATAAGATAACCAATGGCCAATGCTTCTCTTTCATGAAAATATTAAGAAAGTAACAGCACACTCCGCAAGGACATGTTTGGAACTTGGCGATAGATAACTGCGCGAGAGACAACAGGGTCATAAACCACTGGGTGACAAATAACTGGTCGGCAAACAACATGGCAATAAATTTTCCAATTCTTGCGAAAAATAAGCAAAAATGGTTTGGGTGATAATTTATTTGTATGGATAAAGAATAACAATCATAAAGGCAGTATGCATTACAAAATAACTAGAGCAAATTATAAAAAAAAATTGTGTAAATAAAAAATTTACACAGAAAATTAATATAAGAAAAATCCTACGAAGTAAAAAATAAAAGAGTGAACAATATAACTACTGTATATTGTTCAACTGTTCAACAATATAACAACTAACAAAGTACTATAAGTGAAAAATAAGAACTACAAATAAAATATTAGCAGATTTTAATATACTCGTAAAAATTATCAGTCTCAGAAACGACTGCATGTTTATTATTAATTTATCATAAAAAGTGTATTGTGTATTACGTAAAAACTTGCAAATCAAGAACCCATTCCTAAATGGTATTGATTGATTTGCGAGTCTTTATTTTGTTCTGAATATTATTTATTTAACAATTTATTTTAACATTTAGTCATCATTTATTATTAATTTATCATAAAAAGTGTATTTTGTAATTAAATCATATTCAAAATGTTCATAAACTATTTATACTTTGTACTCTAATGTCGCTCTAGGTCCATCAACTGGGGCCAAACATCGTAATAGCTAGTGGCACTCGAAGAATAATAAACTTTTATGTCTACGTTCACTATGAATTACAAATCAAAATTAGTGGCCGAGGTCGAAAGCCGGTTCAAAATCAGAGTCCTTTAAGAGCTACCCATGCGTTGACCGACTTTTCTTCAGGCGATAATTTTGTGACGAATGTTTGTCAATCCAATGAAAAACACTATATAAAGGTGATGTAACAACATAAAAAAGATTTCATTAAAACTGTGGTGGCCCGAGACACATACACACAGACACCCGTGTAATGAGTTACCACAGATGCTGACATCGAGGCGGCAGGCCGTCGCCCTCGATACAGAGGTTGAGACAAAATCGCTGAGCAAGGCAAACAGGCGACAATGTAAGCCGGACCAATGACCGAGTACAAAGGCGACGTATGGCAGGGGGCATGAAGAGCGGATAAACTCACATTGCTGACCAGACTAAATATTGCACACACGAGCGGCCGAGTAAGGCGAAGGCATAATACGCCGAGTCCTTTGTCCGCAACAACTATAAAAACGGTAGGCTCCAGAGCAGACTATCTCACTTCCCCAGTGAACGGCTCGTATAGCGGAAGCCCTTGCCGTCAGACCTTCGAACGTCACGCTTTCACTTGTAACCTTTGTACCTACTGTATTCTTTATAACTTTTACTTTTGCAATTCAATAAATTCTGTAAAACCATCGTGACTTTATATCATCAACACCGCATCAACTCATCCTAAACCGGAGGGCTCATCCACCTCCACAAAACTAATATATTTTCCGATTCGAAGCTCTTCTAGTGTTTAACGAAATTACGAAACGATCTGACGATGTTTATATGTACGCCCGAAAGATTATATCGGCTATTTTTGATTATTGGCAAAACTTTCCTGAATAGTCTATTCCCGTCCCGGAGGCACAGATTCCGGCCCTAATGAAAATTGAGGTTAAATACCTTACAATGTTCTCCATCTATATTAATATCGGTGTTAATTGAAAAGGAAACTGAGGTATCTAAAACTTGAAGAAACATTATTATTATTGCCGTGAAAACCTGTGATTCTAAAAGATGAAATATATTATATTGTCACAAGATCCTGAATCGATAAGAACTATTTAACTGTAACTGGTTGCGGATATTTTATACGAACCGTATGTTTTTCCGAGAAACGATTCTGAATGTTTCATTGAATTACAGTTAATGTAATGTAAATGAAATGAAGACGGAAAAAAATTTTAGAAAATTCAAGACTAAATTGAAAAATCTTCTACAAAAAACCATCACAATAACGTAATGAAAAAATCTTATCAAAAACAATCTACACATACTTTTCAATGTTATTACAATAATACCTTCTTAATTATTAATTTTTATAACTTAATTTAATGTTTCCTTGTGTATATCTTATTTACTTAATCTAATGTCTTACATTTTCGTCTTCTTGTATTGTTTATATCTTACTTACTTAATTTAATGTCTTAATTTTTATAACTTAATCTAATGTTTCTTTGTCTATATCTCACTTATTTAATGTAATGTCTTACACTAACAATTTAATTAATAATAGATATATACATATATGAAAATGCCCCCACTTTTAAACAAGAGAATAAATTCTCATTTAAAAGTGGGTAAGCGTGTAATATAAATGTGTATTAATTATATTATATTGAATACACTCTTAAGTTTGTACATTAACCAAATAAATTGTACAATATTGTACAATAACCAAATAAAAAAAAAGACATAGAAAATGTAACAGACAGCGGACGATACCACAGTTTAATGGCGCGAGTGGGGTACCAATTTGCGGAATTTTCTAGTGTAAACTTGAGCGATATGAACGATGCGTATTAGTTTATCAAAGATGAGTGAAATATTCTGATGAGTTAAATTAATACAAATTATAGAGTGGTGCTCCAGTTAAGTTGTAAATTTAACTGTGTTAAATAAAAGTTAAATAATTATGTGTTACACTTCAATCCCCACCGCCGCGTCCCGTGACAACATATACGTGTTATCATTCATATTTAATATGATGAAAGAATGGGATATAAAAATGTAGTTGAATGATTTTGATTGTTAATATTAAGCCTAGCTGGTAAGCTTGATCAAAAATAACATAGTATAGGATTTGTTTCAACAACGATTACACAAGAGATTAATTTCAAGAATCAGGCCAGTTTGATTAATGAAATTTTTTTTTTTTTAAATTAGCTCCGTCGAATAAGTAAAAATATAATATAATAAGAAGTTCAGAACAAATTAATAATTATTTTAAAGTAGTTCTAATGTAAGTCTATTTAAAAATATTAATGCCTGTTTCTTTTAAAGTTTCAAAGATCGAGAAGTATGTGTACGTACTGTCTGGCTACAGGGTGGGGGATGGAAAGCAACAAGGTAAGTGGAATAGAAAGGTTTATCCCCGCCTGCCAAATCAATGTGTTGGGTTAGGTGCCCCCTGGCGAGCGGAGGCCGTGCGGGTCCTTGATGCTGATTTATCTGCTCATTTCAGGAGAGAAACACGTTAGCAGATCCGGGCAAGAGGATA
This sequence comes from Agrypnia vestita, assembly GCA_016648135.1. Classification (NCBI taxonomy): domain Eukaryota; kingdom Metazoa; phylum Arthropoda; class Insecta; order Trichoptera; family Phryganeidae; genus Agrypnia; species Agrypnia vestita. The sequence continues at coordinate 85,181 of JADDOH010002977.1, forward strand.
AAGGAGGACATAAATCCGGGATTTTCATCCTTGAAGTATTGCGCTGGCTACGAAACTAAACGTGTGAATGATTTCGGTCTGAACAGTGGAAACTCCTCAAGTCGGCGAGGAGAAGAGCGTAGCAGTCTGGGTGAGACAGGGTTAGTCGCGATATTTATTTATTTATATTTATTTGGAAAACGAACAGTTTACAAATTAATTAAGAAAAAAAAAAGGAATGTGGAACATAAAGAAAGCCAATTTACGTGATGTACTTATATATAGATATAGTATGTTGATGAAACTATATGTAATTAATTTAGTGGAAAATAATAACATACATTTTATTTGAAAAATGGATCGGAAAGCAAGCGTGGTACATAATAGGGTTATTTTGGAATAAATCTAAATTATACTTTTTTGTGAGTGTATTAAATTTGTTGCAAGTTCGCCACAAGTATGCGTTTTGCCTGTAGTTAGTAAAAAGAATAGGGTTGATTCTTAGAACTTTAGGAGGAACATTGATCGAGAGTTTGGATACTAATTCGGGACAATCTATTGAACCTGAGGATATTTTTAGCAAGAAAATTAGGTCTGCTATTTCACGACGTTTTTGCAGAGGTAGTAAGTGATGTTTTTTGCATACACCAAGGTATTGCTCTCGTGTATAGTTTAATTTCAGCAGATACGACATGTATTTGATAATTTTTTTTGTATATTTTGATTCGTGATATTTGCACATTGTATGTAGGATTCCAGATACGTGAAGCGTATTCTAAATTACTACGCACAAATGTGCAATACAGAATTTTGAGGGTCTTCGCTTTGGTAAATGAGGTAGTACTACGCATTACGAAGCCAAGCGCGCGGGAAGGCTTTGAATTTTATTAATCAGCGAAATAATTACTGAATGAATTACTGAAAAAAAAGAAATGAAGATTAGCTCATCAATTAGAAAAACCAAAAAAATTCTACAAACCACTTTTATTAATTTAACGTCGACCATTCTTCTGTTTCTTCGTCAGAATGGACGCACATTAACTAATTCATAAAATTTGCGACGAAATCATTTGAGTGTTGAAATAAGTGTGACAAGAAAATATTAAAATAGGGAAACTACTTTCCCCATTTTCCTTCAGTTTCCATTTCGGTGTATTCCCCCATCTGAAGATATCGGTGTGAAAATTGGTCGGCGTTGGATCACATCGGTAGATCCTATCGGAATACTTACAGTCAATTAAGTTATCGCAATTTTCGCATTTCATTTTAGTATTTCTTTAAGAATTTTTTATATTTTTTGTCCCGTTTTATTTTCTGTCCGATTGTCTGTTAAATAGTTTTGGGATTACGTGCTGTTTGGTCCGTAATTTTTTTTTTTATTATTTCCAGTTTTTTATTCGTTATTAGTCGTATCGTATATTTGTGTCGTATTAGCGTTTTAAAGTTGTGTTTGTATTTCACATATTTGATGATTTGACGTACCTACTAAAAATTGTATCGGGCAAGGTAGATTGTCCTGAACTATTAAATAGACTAAAATTCCATGTTCCCTGTTTTACCTCATCCAATCATCGTCGTAATTCATATTTCTTGAGGGTATGCGATGCATTCAATAAAATGATAAGATTATTGGATATTGATCTGTTGATAGTAATTGATAGTGTAGCCACACAAGATTAAGAAAAATTCTGAGTGCAGAATTTTTTTCTACTCAATAATTAAGTCCCTTTTTATCTTGTTCATTCTTTTTGTGTTATTTTTAACATGCCTATGTTTTTCTGCTAATAATTAAGTCGCTTTTTCTTTTCATGTTGAGTACGCAATTGAGGAAAAAACAAATGAATTATAATTTTCAAAACACAAATACATGAGTAAATAGCTGTATAAATTTGGATTTGGAATTCCTAACCAAAGAGAAGATATTTGAGATCAAATTTGCCAGTACGGCAAAACGCCAATTTCATATGTAAGGACCTAATATTAATCATTACTAACATATTTCTAAACGAGGAGACCTGTAATTGGCCATATATATCATATCAATATTTTGTATGCTTCATTGTTGTGCTGTTGGTCTTCCATGAATATTAAATAAATAAATAAACAAATAAAGTATTTTAAATAAGTTGTCAGCTTAGTCCTATACGTATGGCGCTATAAACGGTGTAATATAAGAGTATTGGACACTTTATAAAACGTTAATATAACAGTTTTCTCATAAGCTATGTCATATTTTAACGACGTATGCCGGAGCACGCTGTATACTGCTCATTACATCGAAGCCAACAAAACAATATTTCTAGCACAGTACCGCCATTTCCGTCGAATTCTAATATTCGCTAACGGCGTTCTCTACACATCCGGTTTTACGACCGTAAACACACTACTCGAGCACGCCCCTGATGCAAGTCGAGGGTGAAGTGGGAAGAATCGATTCCTGGAATTGAGATACGGATGTGGGATGCAGAGCTGCCAAAAACTGATTGGGTAATCATTTTTGATCTCAAAACACACGAATCACCGATTTAATAGCTTCGTTGGAATCGTCAGTCATAGAAAGTAGACTAGAATTTTGTTTCGACGCCGCACTTCATTGGGCGCGCAATTTCATTATCAACTATTGTTTACCTAATGCTGAAGGCCTCTCCATGACTATACAGGGTTATTTGGAAAACATTAATAACCTCGCAGGACTATACTCCTGCTTTGATTATGAGTCGAAAATGTTCAAGATATTATGATGACCATATCAATCAATAGTTACGGATATAAGCGAAATCAAAGTTTGCATTTTTTAAAAATATTTCTGACTTATTTTTTGTAAAACGTTGGATTATCATTACAATAACTTATATCGAGTATGAAAAATTCATTCCCTTTAATACAAGTCAAATAAAATAAAAAAACCTTCGAATACCGATTGGAAAACATTCCAATTGGAATTTTTTCAGGGTTTTAATCATTTTATTTAACTTTTATTGAAACAAATGAATTTTTCGTAATTGATATTAGTTACTATAATGATATTCCAACGTTTTACAAAAAAATAAGTCAGAAATATTGAAAAAAATGCAAACTTTGATGTCGCATATCTCCATAACTATTGATATTAGGTCATGATAGCTTGAACATTTTCGACTCATAATCAAGGCAGGAGTATAGTCGTGCGAGGTTATTAATGTTTTACAAATAACCCTGTATAACTCATTTTTGTATTTTGTCAAAATTCGCCTCGCAATGTCACATTCCAGTGCCTAGATAATTCATGGTTTTATTCAGATTAGGTAGACCTCTTTCCATTTAATAAAGATAATCGAATTAGTATGTGTAAGCCGTGCGTATGACGCACATTGTTTCGTTGTGTTGGTGTTTACGGGAATAAACACCAGCACAACGAAACAATGTGCCACGTACGCACTACTTACACATACTAATTCGACTGTCTTTCTTAGATTAGTTAGATCTTCACCTGCTACAAGACCCTACATCCAACATTTTAAATGACATCTTGCTCTTTTTACTGCAGGAATGTTTAGTTTCATACGTTCGAATTATGTGACGATAACAAGTTTGATATAGGGCTTATCAATGGGTATAGAAACAAAGTCGCCACAATGTTATAAAATAATATTTAAAGCTGATTAAAAATGATTTTCTGGCAAATAGTAGCAATTTTTCAATTTATAATTGTTCTTGAAAATATTTGTATATTTAAGAAGCATTATATCTAAAGCATATGATAAAATGCCTTTAAAACATAAGAAGCATCTTATCTTTAAAAATCTTCGCTCTAACTTTATTATATCATGACAAAATCAGGTATTAGTTAGAAATCCAAATAAAATAAAATAAAAACAAAATAAATAAGTTAATTTCAATTGCATAGAGATGGTTTTATTTTCTCAAAACTACAAGAAAATGGTCAGTTTCTATCTCGGCGCCCCCGAAATACCTGAGTATCAACAGTAGCGGCTCTTAGTCTAGAATCAACCATAGCAAAATCAATACCGAGGCAAAACTAGCGCTATATAATCTAATTCTGGCACCAACACTGTTGTACGGAAGTAAAGCCTGGAGCTGGCAGAAGAGGAACGAAAGTAGACTTTATGCAGTGGAGATAAGATCCCTTAGACATACGTGCGTGCAAATCCATTTATAATAGAGTATAATAGAGTACGAAGATATTAGGAATGAATGGAAAGCTGATCTTAGTATAATTAATAGAATTAAGAAAGAGTGGCTCTGATGGTTTGGGTATATTGAGCGAATGAATGGTAAGAAAGATATATGATGCAAGTATTGATGGTGCCAGAAAGAGACTGAAAGATGGTCCCGTTAGAAGCCTCAACTACCGGCTAGCTTGCACGCGAAGATGTATGAATGTGGATGAGGTGAGAGTTGTACGTCAGGACAGAAGAGTGTGCTCTATCCTCTCTGTCTACCCCTACGGGAAAATGGCGTGATGGTAAGTTAGTTTTATTTTTATATTTTATATTTAATTTTTTGACAGCCTGGCAAACAATTCCATTGAGGTTAACCAAATGTTAAAAAAATTAAAGGGAGAAAATGTAATATAATAACAAGCCAGTTCCAGAAAACTAGGTTCAGCGAACGGGCGTTTGCGGTGGCGGGCCCCAAGGCGTGGTACTCTTTGCCCTCCCTGTTAAGAAACACGGATTCAGAGATTTTATTTACGAAAAGACTTAAAACGCACCTGTTTAAAAAAAATTCCAGAACATTTTTAGTATTCGTTGTTTTCTTTTACTATTTTATGTTTTGAGCTGCTTTTTTTTCTCTTTTCTTTTTCATTTTATTTTTCATACGTTTTTCTGTGCTTTTAGTACGTAGGAGTTTTTGTGTGAAAAGCGCCCTTGAGGTGAAATTTTCACAAAAATGGCGCTATATAAATAATCCAATATTATTATTATCATTATAACCGATTCAATTACTGTAGCACAGACAGATTTGATAACATGAGGAAATCCGAGTAGGTACGTAGATTCCGGTGACATATTTCAATGCCGCATCCGAGAAAAATGTGGAAAATATTCTTCAAATCTGTGAAATCGGATGTGAATACGTACATGATTGGAGGAATTGCTCGCGACCCGCCGTACTTCACTTTATAGAGTATATTATGCTTCACTTTATAGAGGATTGAAAACATGGAGCACTCTATCCGGTATGAAGCGCGACCGAGCTTTCTCATTTTTCACATTTCCCGCGCCATTTCATCACGTCAAAGGTGCAAACCAAACAGGGATTTGTGATGAATGTTTAAAGCGGTAATTTAGTGGTTAGATGGTTTCAAGTTTTTACGACTGCCTTGAAAGGGTTTATTTTGTATGCAAAACGATCGGTATAAATGTACAAAACCCTAGTGGTTAAATATAAACTAACTTGTAGTTTACTAGCAAATAGAGTAACAATATTTTGATTGGAATAAAACATGGAATAAAAAAGTTTATTAATTTTCCAGTTCACAAAATATGAGATTTTTCAATCTCACATGTTCGTTCATATACAAGAATTTATTAATTTATTGATGGATGGTATTTTTTTCTCTACACATATTCAGAAAATTTATTTGAAACAAATATTAACATGATTTCAATCAGACGATTTAGTTTATGCATAAAGATACTTCTTGTTACTTTTTAATTAAATTTTTAATGGCGTGGGAGTTAGAATTTCTCGTCATTTTTTTTTTTTAGTTTTCTTTATCACTACAAAATACATTATTTTTTTCAAATGCAAAATGCAACCCAATTGCCCAATTATAAGTATCTTCGGTATCCTCAAACGACATGCGTAGATTCAGAGATCGTGTGCGAAATAGACATATGACATGCACAACAATAAAGCGGGTACAGTGCAAGTGGCGGACGAGCAAACAAAATAAAATTGGTAACAATTGTTATTGTTACAGAGTAACATGAACATCGTGAATTTTAAGATGAATGTTGCGGTGGTTGCGTTTAAAAAATTATCATAAATAAAATAATTATATTGATATTTTGCATTTTAGGGGTTCAAATTACGTGGATGTTATGTAGGAGTGAATTTTTGAGTGATGATGAGGTTTGCATCTCTGCAAAAATTTCAGCATCGATGTTAGGGTTCGATGATCATTTCGTATATTATATCAAGTTCGCTTTGTACTCGTAATTATATAATTGTGACGTGTTGTATAAAAAGAAAGATCGAAAATGAGGTGTGTCGAATATGTCTATCGAATCCCAAAGGCACGATTACCAAAACGCACATATTTTTTGATATCCTAGTTGGTCGGTCATAAGACACTAAAACATCCCAATAAAGGGGAATACGGACTCAATGCCTTCCAAAAAAAGCAGATGAAAATTAATGTATACGAAGCAGTGTCATTCAAAACTGAATCAATATTATTTGACTTAAATGAGTATCAATTGATAAAGAACTAATAGAAGTGATTTCGAAATGATAAATAAATCAAAGGAAAATTATTAAAATACATTTATTAAGCCCCTGTTAAATAATAACAGCGAAAGCTCATTTCCATTTCTATTTTGGTGAAAGTACAGAGAGTTCCTTAAACTTCTTAGAAAGGAAATCTACCATCGCCTGAGATGGAATCTCAAAGAACAGGCGAAAGTTCAAGGAAGTAAATTCAATTCAGAATTGTAAATCACATGATTCTTCTACGATCCCAAGGATCCGATAATTCTAATTTCGTATCGTAAATACAATCCAACGCCGAAAATCTTCACGGTGGAATCTTACGAGCGAAATACGAATAATTTTATTTAAAAACCTCTCAAAAATCGGCGATTTGTATTGTAGAGTCTCATCAAAACATCAGGCTGTAAAAGAAACAGAGTGCGGTTTGGAGTAACTACATAATGAATTAATTATTAAATATATAATTAGTGGTAGAAGGATGTTGGAAAAAAAATACCTGACTGAAGAATTCAACGATTAAACATAAATGAAATTATGGTTTGCTTAGCTTACAAGCACCGAAACAACAATTTGCTAAAGCCACATCTTTCTCCTACATCAACTCCCCCAGGACTGCAGATCCATTTTCTTTCTTAGAAAATAGATAAACGTTGTCTGTTCAGAATATTGAGAAATCACTTCGCAAGAACTTTGATGACGGTGATGAAATTGGTCTAGACTTCAGACAGTTTTTTGTAAAAGCGGAGATTTAAACTGGACGCAATATTTATAAAATTAAGTCTTTCGCCTAATGCGAACGTCCTTCAACTTTTTAATAATTATCTACAATTACAATAATTTAATAATTAGCTCTAATGAAACCGGTGTTAATGAATAACTTAATTATTAGTCAATTATACAATTTTCCAATATAACCTTCTTGTTCTTTTACGACTCTATGGGACTCTTAGGGCCTGTTGTGTGATCAGAAGTTAGAGTAAGAGTTAAGAAAAAAGCATAGATTTGTACGAAAACGGGTGTTTTGATTGGTGGAGAACGAAAAAATCTATGTTTTTTCTTAACTATTACTCTTACTCCTGATCAAACAACAGGCCCTTAGGAAATTCTTAAGCGCAAATTAGAAAACTCCATCTATCCCCCGACGTTGATGTTGCGATCCAGTTTGACGGGGTTTACATTTCTCTTGCTGGTACCCCCTGATTTTATGTACCCATCATCGTCTCGATCTTCCGGTCTTGGCTCTCTCGGGGTTGACATTTGAGGGAACATCTTGTGAGTATTATGGGTTTCATTTACTCTCACTATACCTCCCTCTCGATCACTGCAATCTCCCTTCAACTTTTCAGAACGTTTGACGCGTCGTACTGCTTCCGGAGTTTTTCAACGTCCATCCGCGTTGTACAGTTAAATCTTCAGTCCCAACGATAGCAATTTCCGAAGACTAAAATAACAAGCGTTTTCAGTTGTTATTTATACTTTTGCTTTTTGTTTCTTTCTGTAAGTCATTGCCACTCTATAAATTCGTTTCCAGGACTAACTACTCAACCAATTCAGAGGTTTTGTCTCTTTCATTCTCAGCGGCTCCGTGGCGACACATTTACCATCTAGTATAAGTGTGTGGAACAGTGCGTGCTACTTCTTTTCCTTGGAATTTGAATCTCGTCTCATCACTGGATGGATAAGGAAACTGCGGTAGGTGGGTCGAGTCTTCCTGTTCCCTCCCATTCTCGTATACAGTCCATTACCCGTTCCATCTCGTTTCCATGATCGTTCTCGTTTAACACGTTCATCTATTTTACTTTAATCCTGTCAAATATACCCCATCCCTACCCGAATTCGGCAAAAGGCACTGGTAACAGTAATATTGTAATAACTTTCTTGAAAAATGTATTAGTGAACTTTCAGTACTCAATTAAAAACAGAAACTCAATACGAATATTATAAACTTAAGAGAAATTACTAGGCTCGCTTTAAAAGGATCGACTTTCAATTCCCTTTATTATCCTTTAGAATTATCTGCCTTGTGCGCGTCGATTGAGATCAGAATTAAATGAAGTTAAAATATGGTTTACAATTCAATCTCGATATCGATATACAACTTCGGTCTGGGGATTAAATCTAAAAACACCGAGCTCTTGCCTGATCATAATTTATACATTTCTGGAATTACCATCAAGGTGTGCTACATTCTTCTGAGACCTGTTTTTGTTCTTGTTTTTAATCTTGTTTTTGTTTACGTTTATACAGACGGATGTGCTTTGAGAGCAGACTTTTTCTCGATGAGAAAACGGCTGCATCCTGCCAGGAAAAGTTCACTAATTTACTCAGTCGAGAGAGTAATGAGTTCGTTGGAAAATAAAGTTGTAGAGTTGTTAGCAATTAAGGCAAGCTATGAGCATACTCTACATATAAAATTTTATTACGTACGTACATATATAACATTTTGACAATTACAATATTAGGAATGACCACGGACGGCCAAAATAAATAGACAAGCAGCGTAACGTAAAAGTTACGTAAAAATAAAAATTCTTGTCCACAATTTGTCGCCACGTCTGGTAGCAATACGTTTGCTTTGTTTGGAAAAAACTACGAGATTGTAAATTTTGAAACAATTATGAAAAGGTCAAAGTAATTACGTTTAAAAAGTGTGATGTCTTAGAATATAACGCGCTTAATATATAACTAGCTGTAACCCGTCAAAAATGAAGGTACTTTTACATAGTCAGTTTCTAAGGAAATTTATTTATTTATTTTATATAAAAAAATGTCTTTAAACTAATCGTATAAAATCATTTCTAAAAAAAAATGGAAAAAGAAAATTTTTTCGAAAAAAAGAAATTCCTTTTAAAAAGTTACGGAGGTTACACGAAGCGTTATATATCTTTATTACCATTCTTTCCTCATTCTTTCAACATGCCTAAACCACCTGAGCGACCCTGTTTTAATTCTATTCATTATGATAAAATCAGCTTTACATTCATTCCTAATATCTTCATTCTTTAATCTATCGTAAATGGAGTCGCCGCACGTACGTCTAAGGGATCTCATCTCCAGTGCATTAAAAATATACAAAATTATTATTATTTTGAATTACGTTTGGTGTCTTAAATTTTATTTATTATGAGCAATTTTTAATACTGAAAAAAACGAAAAAGGAAGAACGTAATATCACTTCCGTTACGTGAAAAGGCGAATTTTCAATTTTGAATATGTTTAATATTTCACGGAAGAGAAGGGGAGAGAAAAATGAAGGAAGGAAAAACATTATTTTTAACAATAAAAACATCAGTATTTCCTCGTATTTTTTTCATACAGAATTGAATAGAAGTTGCGAATTTGTACCAAAATGGAAAACACCCCTCTGTAAAAAGTGCAGGAATACGAAAATTATACATATTTAAAATTAAACTCCGGTAGTCCGGGATTCAGAAGGTTTTAATAATAAAGCAGTCAAAATTGGGAAGCCTTTAAATATTTTATGTGAAAAAAGAATGGTCATCTCCAGGGGTAGGCTTGAACATTGAATTTCATTATTGAAATTTTTACAAAAGGACTTTCGCAAGGTTTTCTACACTACAGGTCACATAATAGCGGTCTAAAAATAAAGTGTTCAAATTTTAATTAAATAATTTTAAGCAAGTAACAGTGATACTTAATCACATGAGTTTAACATTAAACCGTGTGGTAGTATTAAGCTCACATGGTAATAAACAAAGTGAATTGAATAATTTTATTAATATTTTTAATATTTAAAGCATTAACTTTGTGGTTAGACATTATAACCGAGTGTCAGTTATAATTAGTATAAACCACTACCAGATTTTAGGTCTACCGGTTTCGAGACGTACCCGTCTCTTCGTCAGGACTAACACTACACTACTATGTTTACAATACTTTATACCACCACCATAGTATTAAGTTAACCTTTCACCAATATTTATCACATGCTCTATCTCATCCTCTAATAAGTAACCAAATCAATTTTCCATGCAGCCCTTTATTCAATTTAATTTTCACAAAAGATTTAGTAACACCCACTTTAGACCCCGCCCCCTCTCACTCTCCCTCGTGCTTCCTGATCGTTCTGTAGGCAAGTTAGTGCATGCTTGTTTTTGACAAGATTAAGATTGTGATTAATATTGGTGAAAGGTTAACAATACTATCGTTGTGGTGTATACTGTTGAGAACATAGTAGTGTAGTGTTGGTCCTGACGAAGAGACGGTTATATAGACCTAATATCTGGTAGTGGTTTATACTAATTTAACGAACACTCTGTTGATTGAATACATTTATTAAAATGTTAAACCACAATATTTGTGCAGCAAATACTGAAAATAATTTTTTAATTGGTTAAGACATACAAAAGAAGTATTTGATTTTCGGTTGCTTTTTGTAAGTTTGTATTTAATTTTTGATCATATTATTTCACGTTTTTTTCTTTAAATATTATCTAAATTGATATAAGCAAATTCACTATTATTTTGATTTCCAATAAATTGAACTTCGTAATGCACTATTTTTCATAAATTCGCTATTTATCTTACAAAAAATCTATCTTCGATAAGTATTTTTAAAAAATTAAAAAGTATTAAGATTTATTGCTGTATTGCTGTATTGCATATCTAAGTGAATATCAAGAATAATTACTATTGTATATATATTATACCTATGAGTATGAAAATAATTAAACTAAATTTCTTGATGCGTTTCTCCGGTGGGTACGCATAGAAGATAAAATGCCACATGTCTGTCCGCCTCGTTACTTGCATACGTCTTCTCATACTCGTTCTTCGCCTTCCGATAGGATCACCCTTCAATAACCTTTATTAATGAACATGAATATACATATTACAAATAAATCACAACTGCTTATCATTCGCACTCACACAAGCCCCTGAACGACCGCATTTACAGTGCTAACTTTTGTTCTTGCTTTGCCAATTCCAGGTTTCAACTTCAACACCTCGGTGGTGGCACCAGGACTCAGAGCATATTCACATTCACCATCCTTCCGATGTCATTTTCAACCTTACGCCGGCCGCACACTAGCTGCGTTTTTGTACGAAATTGAGTAGTACGTATACTTACGAATACGCAAGTACATTCCTGGCCTTCGAAGTAGTATTGAACATCACACACTGTACACGATTTAGTAGTGCGTGTACGCACGTATAGATGCGACGTCCGACACGTTCCGGATTTTTTCGGAAATTTTTGCGATTTCGTAAGATGGATATTGAAAAATTTGTCAATTTGATACATTACCACAAACTTTTATGGGACCAAAAGGATTCAACTACGTGACCATCAGCGTAGATGATCGCGGAGAATCTCTAAAGAACTAAAAATATCTGTAAGTTAAATAATTTGGTTTAATGAAGGTGATGTATAATTATGTACTTCGAATAAAAAAACTTTTAAATATTTCTCCGATGTTATGAGCTCTCGTTGCGCTTCGATTCTCCCCAGCAATGTGAAATTCTTTGTGAATCTATAAGATAGATAGTAATGAAATTTTTCATTATTTAAGTCTGCCATAATATGATGGAATTTACCAAATTCATCCCTTCTAGTATTTCGTTCACCCGTTTGGTTCTACGATGCCGACGACGCCGTAGCAGCCTACGAGTAAGAAGAGAGTTTTCCAGAAGATACAGATTATTCATTTGGCACAAACGTTATTGGAAAAATGCGAAAAGTAACTGATCGTGACCAACGCAAGACGCAATCAATGTGCGCACGCAATATGTACGAAAATATTCATACGAATACGTACGTAATAATTCGTATCCAAAGTGCGACCGGCCTTAGTCTTAAAATCATACTTGTAATGTGAAAAAGAATATAAAATAATATTTCATACGAATAGTCGTAATAAATTCTTCCAACGGACTGTCAATATCCCCACCGACGTGATAAATGAGCTTTCAGCCAGCCGCTGAAAAGACCTTTTCTCCATGGAAATATTATGAAAATGTTAAAGGCATCACCTGTCAATCGGCGAATGTGGAAATTCGATAAACTATGTCTAAAATACGATCAAGAATTATTATACATTTATTTTCACTATAATTTTTCTGATCTCAAAACTAGATTTATACAAACTTTTAAGTATTGTATTGGCTGTAAATATTAGATGATCGAAGTAAACCAATGGTCGATCATTATAGTCAGAAGTGACCGCGTACTGCTACGTCTATTTCATTATTAAACCGTACCGAATTCAACATTAGCGATAAGCATTAGGCTTAACGTTTCTATGTTTTGATATAAATTATATTTTTATATTATTGATGGATTTGGGGTAAATGTTCTAGAGATTATTAATTTTAATTAATTAAAATCTTTGTATTAACCACTTCACGTCTATCGGTTTCGATACCACTGTATCTTCTTCAGGAAGATTCTTTTCTTTTTTTTAAACGTGTGACCTGTTTCCAAAAGCTGGTTCGCGAATTCACAGAAGATAAAGTTTTTGAGACATCTTAAATGTTCCTTTACTCTAAAATTAAAATCACGCGCCATTTTAACAATATAAAATTAAACGTTTAAAATAAAAAAACGGCATTGAGATTCTCCATGGCCTTAGATTGGATAACTTAGAAATACTAGAAATCAAAAAATGCCTAAAAACTAAGCCAAAATAATTAATCATCAGTTAAATTTTATGAATAGCCCATTATTTGATAAATTCTCCATTTCGATATATACTTGTCAATTACCCCCATCATAACCTTAGGCACGCCCCCGTTCAAAAATTAATTTGTTTACTAAAATAAATAATGGATACTACATTATGGATATAATGGATAATGGTACACGTTTGAAGAAGATACAGTGGTATCGAAACTGGTAGACGTAAACTTACTCCAAATTAATACAAACTTTTTAATGAATTAAAATTAATAATTATATCCAACCATAAAGGTAATTCTTAAACATCAAAAATATGTTGTAGAGATTATTCACGATACCGGGATTCGAACCACGGATCTCTTCCTTACCGGGGCAGGCGCGTTATCCAATTACGCTATAGAAGCCATGTATATTTCCGTGAATATATCGACCTTATCTGTAAGTCTCATTTATTAATTGATAAACATTTATTATCCACTTTTAGAGCAATCCACTTTTCTGATACGGTACATACAAATTACTTTGCGATCCTGCCGCTGGATGGACGCCAGAATTAACCGTTTAATTCATTCATTAATATGTCCAACGACCGTCACTCTTTAATAAACTATGATATCTCTGAAAAACATAAACTGAGTTATAATTTTATATTTTACTACGGAACTTTAGAGTGCTAAGTGTTAAGAATGCCAGGGGAACAAGTACCAAGAGAATCCCTTCGGCAACCCTGGAATGAAGACGACTGTGGATCGCCGCAGATAAAGCAGGGAGAAATAACACAACCGAAAACAGATTGGGAATGGACCGGTTAACTCATACGGAAGCAGCACAAGACAGTGAAGTATGGAAGCACCCTGTCGAGTCTTTGGGCCCCCGACCGTACCAGGGCAAGGGATGAATGTGATGATGATGAAGTTTATAGAGTATCAGAATCTACTACATTAATAGTTTAATACTTCATCAGTCGACAAGAGATTTTGATTAATATTATAACAAAACTCACGCAGAGATAACAAAGTTTATGTCTTCACCCATTTAATAATAATTATATTTTTATATATTCTATGCTTTTTTCTGTTCGCTCAATAGCGAACAATTACAATTAATTTGGCCTGTGTTCCGCTATAGTAGTTGGGCCTCGTGGCCTGCTGTGGCGGTAAAACGTTAAAATAAAAATAATAAAAATTCTGTTCGGCCACATTGTCCCAATCGATAATAATTTAGGGTACGCAAGGGTCGTTTACCAAGCCACTTAAAACTACCTGCAACCTGCATGGAGCCGCTGCTAAAATAGTACAATGGTTAGCGTCTAAAACGGTTCAATGCTAAATAATTTATAATGTACTTATTTACATTCCTCGACAAGGATAAGCGTGTACAAGTAGTATATATGATTCAAAGTAAATAGACGATAGATATGAAAATAAACTGTGTCATAAATGTGTAGCATTCCATCGTTCATAGGAAAATTACATTTCATATCTAGAAATTAAAACCATACAGAAAATGCGAAAGCATAGAGATATATATTTTTTTACGCAAGAAGCCCAATTGAAGAAGCAAAACAAATCACAAAACCCAAACCCACACCACACACTGTGGAGTTCTGGTAGCTACACGAATGTGTGGAAGCGAAGCCTGGAGCTGGCAGAAGAGGAACGAAAGTAGATTGAATGCAGTGGAGATGAGATCCCTTAGACGTATGTGTGGCAAATCCATGTATAATAGAGTAAAGAATGAAGATATTAGGAATGAATGTAAAGCTGATCGTAGCATAATACAGAGAATAAAAATAGGGTCGCTCAGGTAGTTCGGGCATGTTAAGCGAATAAATGAGGAAAGAATGGTAAGAAAGATATATAATGCAAGTGTTGACGGCGCCAGAAAGAGAGGGCGACCACGGAAGACGTGGCATGACCAGATTAACCAGATGGAAGATGGTCCTGTAAGCCCGAACAGCCGTCGAGCTTGCATGAGAAGATGTATGAATGTAGACGAAGCAAAAGTTGTATGTCAGGACAGAAGAGTATGGCGCTCTATCCTCTCTTCCTACCCCCACGGGGAAACGGCGTGATGGTAAGTCAGTCAGTCAGTCACACCCAGGCTTGGGTAAATCACACTGATTAAATTGTAACACGCGATTGAGTATTGTTTGTGCGGGTCAGTCGTAGTCCGGTAGGCACGATATCTTTGAAGTACACACAATAATATAACATTTAAAATGTAATTATGGATCCTGGAATTTCATTACAATCCGCATTCGCTATTCCCTTTACCGGGCAAAGGAGCGAAGCATTACAGTCAGATTGAAAAATCCTTTCAATTTAATCCTTTGCAGCCCATAATACTTTTACACACTGTACCTACCGACCTACCCCCTTCGGAAAGGGTGGCAGAGTTACGGACGCGTTGCAGGCTTTATAAAAATTCATTATCGTAGAAAATATTTAGAGCGGATGGAAATCAACACATATTTCACAAAACCACCTCCGCTCAAGCCAAGAGGGGTGAATTTGAAAACAAACTTTAGCCAAAGTAGCGTAAGGCCGGCCGCACTTTGGATACGAATTATTACGTACGTATTCTATACTATTTTCGTACGTATTGGAGCGCGCACATTGATTGCGTCTTGCGTTGTCACGATCAGTTACTTTGCGCATTTCTCCAATGACGTTTGTGCCAAATGAATAATCTGTATCTTATGGAAAACTCTATTATGGCAGACTTAAATAATGACAAATTTCATGACTAATAGATTCACAAATGCTGGGGAGAATCGAAGTGCAACGAGAGCTCATAACATCGGAGAAATATTTAAAAGTTTTTTTGTTCGAAGTACATAATTATACCTCACCTTCATTAAACCAAATTATTAAACTTACAGGTATTTTTTAGTTCTTTAGAAATCTCTTTCCTATCTAGAAATAATAGAGAATTCTCCGCCATGATCTGCGCTGATGGTCACATAGTTAAATCACTTTGGTCTCACAAACATTTGTGGTCATGTGTCAAATTGACAAAATTTTCAATATCCGTCGTACGAAATCACAAAAATTTCCGAACAAATCCGGATCGTGTCGGACGTCGCATCTATACGTGCGTACACGCACTACTAAATCGTGTACAGTGTGCGATGTTCAATACTACTTGGAAGGTCAGGAATGTACTTGCGTATTCGCACGTATACGTACTATTCAATTTCGTACGAAAACGCATCCAGTGTGCGGCCGGCGTAAGAGTTTCCGGGGAACCTATAAAATAAGTTTTTCAACTCTCCTCATTTTTCGAATGTACGTCCGTCCGTCTGTGGAATCACAACAACACTGACGAATCATGACTATCTATCTAATAGATTCACAAATGCTGGGGAGAATCGAAGTGCAACGAGAGCTCATAACATCGGAGAAATATTTAAAAGTTTTTTTGTTCGAAGTACATAATTATACCTCACCTTCATTAAACCAAATTATTAAACTTACAGGTATTTTTTAGTTCTTTAGAAATCTCTTTCCTATCTAGAAATAATAGAGAATTCTCCGCCATGATCAGTCCGTCCGTAACTTACTGGAATTACAACAACAACACAGATGATTAACAACGAACATTCACCAAAAATGTCGTCATTAAAGAGTTGCTGCTGATAATATACTTTAGGTTTTAAGTCGATGATACCAATTTTAGGATGAGGCGAATAAAGACAATTAAAAAATATAGTTTACTATTCTTGAATTTGCAGCTTAGCAAAAAATTAACTTAGAGAAATGTCAATTTAATATTACTTTAGTAATACGAATAGAAAAGTGTGCTAAGCCGCGGGGAAGGCTTGAAAATAAAATGAGCAATAAGGGATGGTGCACTTACTCGAGAGGGAATTAATTTGAAATAAATAATTCCCGGCATTGTACTCGTAATCTATATTACGAGAGTTGTTCATCGTAACTATTATATTTAGTTGGGTGTGATTGTTATGTCCGTATTAAAAAGTTTTATAGTACTTTATCACAAAATTTCAATAACAGCGGGAAATGATTCGTCAAAAGGTTTTTAATTGATTCGAGATAACTTCAAAATAAAACATTGTTACGTTGCAAGTTAATCACGCCATTAATAACGCGCCGCGGCACAAATGAATTTGTGGGTATCAAACGAACTAGAACTTAATTCGCCAACAATACTAGGGATATGTGGGTATCAACAAAAACGCACGGGCCCTAGCTAAGTACCGGTCTCTGTACCGGGCTTGTCCTCTCTTCCATCGGTCCTCACTTTAAAATCTACCAGGGCCCAAGGCGGACGGACCTCGGCAACTGTTCCCGTCTTGGTGAGGACGACTCCGATACCCCACTTCACGATCCAGTAGTGTGAGTTATTTTCATTGTACTAATTGATATGTTTTTTTCTTATAGAGCCCTGCCCTGCTATGCCAATAAATGTAGTGTTTGCCATGCGAGGCCATGATTGGATGGCCCACTGCTTCAAAACATTGATGTAAAATAACGATCCTATGCTGTCCAGCTGCCAGCTGTGCCTCCATTTTACCTGCGGACCATTTTGTATGTTAGCATTTGTTGCCGCAAGGATTTCCTGTGGTCTTGGCTGTCGGATGAGGGATGCCTGATCGCACATCTTCGAGTCCTGACGCCATGTGGATTCAGCGGTGAACATGGATGCGCGCCGATTATTTGTGGGAGCTCCACCCGGAAGATAGAATCATCGCGTGATCGCGCAAATGTGGCATCTGCAATCGTGCGGCACCATGAATTTATCTTTTAATTTTGTATTCTTTTTAATTTAGACTCATTTTACTGATACCACCATGCAAAATTTTATGTTTTAATTTTAAAATCTTTCTAACTTAGAATCATTCTAATGATACCGCCATGCTAGAATTTTATGTTTTAATTTCATCTTCTTTCTAACTTAGAATCATTTATATAATTATATTTTATTCTGACCCGAATGGCGGTAGATCTTTTATTTTCGTCAGCGCAGTCAGTCTGTGCCTTTTAATTGTTTTTATCTACTTACTTGCACCTAATCACATTTTCAGCCTATGCTAATATCATTTATTGTTTGTAATATTATTTACTCCATTATTCTGCCCTATGGCAGATTAAAATTAATGTACTAGCGCGAATCTGCGCATTTTTTCATATTCCTATTTTATTTTCTAATGCTAAATCTATTATACCAAGTGCATGATTATATTACTATTTTAAAAATTACTTCTTTTATTTATGTAAAATCCTATCCATGTATTCACCTCATGCAATGGTTTACAAATTTAAAGATCTGGATATGCTTCACATACTATCAAGTCAGAACTCTACCTGAGACTTATGTTATACCGTTGAACTAGCTGGTGGGATACATCTGTGTGCGCGAATATGTGAGAAATGCCACTCACCAAGTCAATACCACGCACCAATACACTGTACCAACATTATTGTATACAAACGATTATTGTTAGTAACCTATTTCCTTGAAATAAACAATAATGAGGATTGGTTATAAAACAATAATTAATTCATACAATCTAGGAAACGATATTTTTTTACTCCCTTTATATTAACTCGTGGCGTCTGCTTGCTTGCTTGCCGGCTTGCCGTCGAAAAAACTTTGGATCGATTTTGACCCTTTTCCCGTGATCCAATCGAGCTGAAACTTTGCAAGCAGACTCGTGGCGACGATCAAGAAGATCTATAAAATTTTCATTAAAAAAAAAAAAAAAATTATAGTATAATTTTGGATTTTTCAATTACAAAAGTTTGATTACTAGCGACGGCGGCCCGATAACGTCACGAAATATTTTATAAATTTGAATTACTAAGGCGCAAAGCATGAAGTGTCTTATCAAAGCTCATAACATCTGACATTTTAGAAATATATTAAATTACTGTAAGTTTAGTGTTATGTTATATGTTTTAATTCGTCTTTAATTGTTATTATATTTTAAAAAGAAAGGGAGTATAGTAAAAACTTGGTTTTTATGGGTTACTTTTTTATACTGATGCGAACACGGAATACGTGTCACATCAATATTCTTAATTTTTCAAAATAAGCTAAACGCTTGTGCTGTAAAAACAAGACTAACTTACTGGTCTGGAGAGAGATTCCAACCCGCAAACTTTGGATCACGAGGCTAGGGTCCTAACCACAAGACCAACAAGCTACTCTATTTGTATATTTGGTTGTATAACAATATTTTCAAGAATACAAAATTTTGAGAGAAGAGCGATATTAAAATAAATTTATTTATACGCGCGCTATTTATATCACAGATATAATTAAAACTCCACCAAAGAGTTACGACACAACAGGTGTCCCGAAGGGGTTAGCGTGGAAGCGAAGCCCGAAGATGGGTGGGTGCTTTAAGTCTTCTAAATCAGGGCAATTAATCTTGGGTAAGATGGTAACAGGTAACAATTGCCAAGCAAACAATGTCCTCAAAACAAACAACTATTTATTCTGGTGATTATTAATATTTATTTAACGGCAATGCCGTGAATTCGTTTAAGGGGGGGGTTTGGTTTTTAACTTTTTTTTTGCTTTTTATTTTTAATTTTTTAAATGAATAACATCGTAAGAATATTGTGTCAAAATTTCAAGTCAATCGGAGAAAAATTGACGAAATTATGAACATTTGAGCGATACTCAGACTGATTTTCTATACCTGCTCGGGCAGCTAAGAGACGCGCTCACCTGAGGACTACCGGATGTGCTATTTGCATTGGAAGAGTTTTGCGTAGACAAGGACAAACAGATGCTGCTGATGAAAGCTCTTTGCCGTGTGAACATGGCATCGACGATTATGTGTAAGTATAAAATAAGTGTTGAGTTTTATTTTGAATTTTACAGTGTGCAAAACTTTAAATCGTTTTCCCCACATCTCACGTCCATCATAACTTCAAAACTACTGCACCGATCCTTTTGAAATTTTGAATACTATTTCTGTACATAATTTACGAGGTAACGCTGTCGAGTTTTTTCAAATTTGTTTTTAATTTTTATTTTTTAATAACAAATTAGTCGATATTTTTCGCAAAAAATCGCGTTTTTCCCTTCAAAGTGTTCCAAAAAATTAAAAAATTGAAATTTCAAAAAACCCTCCCAGCGTTACCTGGGAAAATCTATTATCTAACGAATGAACTTTGATTTTTTGATTTCAGATGATTTAGCACCAAGTTATGATGGACACCGCAATTCTACTTTTTTCCGAGACACGTCCGAATAATTGCTGCCATTGCCGTATTTCTTAATATTTCGTCTCTAAAATTTTACGCAATATTCTTCAAATATCATACTTTAATGTACTATTGGTTTTAATAAAGAGATTTTAACTGTGTCGTCACAAAAAAATCACAAAAACGTGGCTTTTTTTGTACGAATTAAACTTACCCCCCCCCTTAACTAAATAAAACGTTGTTGAAACACAAACTTGAAAATGCGAAATTATGAAAACACGGAATATTCCGTTCGGTGTAAACTTTTTCGAGTAATTTTATATGAAAAAAATTCTGAGACGGTAAATCGAGAGGAAACTAACTTAAGCAAGTTATTTCAAACGATAAGATAAATATTGTAATTCATATGGGGATGTTTTTGAGACATTTCAAAAAGTTTAAGCGCTTACTGAGTTTGTTTATAAACAAAGAACATTCGAAAACAAATATTACTTTACAGGAAAATCAAAACACTAAGAAATATTATAAAATAGAATTTTCATTTTGGTGGATACATATGTACCAACATTAAAGTATGGATATGAAAGTCAAATCATATTGGTATTATTTTATTCTATTTCTCAATTTTTTGTCAATTTGAAGCTACAGAATCACTTGAAATATGTTTCAACAATAACGAAGGATCGAGATCGGCTTATAGCAATCTACGGTGATCAACAACATTCAGGAAACGCCTGGAAAAACCGAGAAGCGACGAGAACCTTCTCCTGAACACTAGAATAATCTAGAAAGTATGAAAATACCAGCGTTTTGATATAAATAGCGCGGATCTAGGCCGCCACGCAGTTGTGTTTTGACTGTTCGTTCGGTGCAAAGTCGGCCGCGAGACGCGAGGCGACGTCCAGGGTGGCTAGTCGTGAGATAATCGAAGCGATAAATAAAGCGAAATAATCTAGTGAAGAATCTACGTGGCGAAATAAACCAGAGCAACTTATATGTGCGAGAATTGAATATTCTACGAGCGATAAATACATGTGATCCGGCGATAATAACGAGTTCATATACAAGTTTTACGTTGCGAAATAGTGTAGATTATTGAAAAGCGTCAAGTTTAATTCGTGTTTAGTGACTTTGTACATTAAATAATTGATAAATCATTAGTTAATAAATCGCTATAAAATTTCCTGTGTTTTCATTGCCCCCCCGCAGCCACCCCTACGTGACAATATCTATTCATTATTTAATATTTTATTCATTCAGGTGGACTGCGGAATACATATCCAGAGCGAGCTTCAATCAACTACGGTGAAATATATTCTATTTCCATAGCACGTCGATTCAGTAAATTAGTTTAATTGATTGGTAGCCTACCAGTTAATCAAAAATTAAAATAACAATCACTGCTACTTTTCAAGAATACATTTAATAAGAATCAGAATTAATTTTCAGGTTAAGAAGGGTGTTTTCGTTTTTTCTTTTTCGAAATAAAGAAAAAAATCATCATCCAAAAAGAGATATATAAACATAATAGGGTTGTAACCATTCTGGCGGAGAATTTGAATTAGCTCCGCGTTCATCCCAAGTTGGCCTGAAATATACACCAGAATTGCTTATTAAGCTTTTAAATTCTCTCCTCCGACGCTTTCGTTATTAAACCCGCGGGAAAAGACATTACTTAAGATGTATGTTTCCGTGTTTTAAATTTAAAACTCAAAATACGAAAATTACAGTATTTAAATTCTCTAAAAGGGCTAATATTACGACGACTAATATTACAACGACTGCCAAACGAAAAGAATTCATTCCGATTAATTTGTATAATTTTTCTTCTTCTCGTGTCCGTTCCGTTCAACGCACGTTGGCTATCATGTTGGATTGGGTTTTGCAGACATAATGGTCTCCTCCTTCCAGGGCCCCGACTTCCGTAATCTTTCCCTGCATTGTGAGGTGCAAGCTCTCGTACTTCTTTTATTTTCATCCAGTTAAGCATAATTAATCTTCGTCCAAGGAATAGCTGTAACCCGTCAAAAATTACGGTACTTTTACATGTCGGTTCCTAAAGAATAAGTATTTATTTATTTATATAAAAACAAAAGAAAAAAATTACTATTAAAAAAAAAATTACGTAAAAAATAATGAAATATAAATACGTAAAATAAAAATGGAATATTTTACGTTTTTTTTTTTAAAATGGAAAAAAACATTATTAAGAAGTTAAGGACGTTACACGAATTTACGGGGAAAGACAGACGGACGGACAAACGGACAACGAAATTATTATAATTGGGATAAGCACCTTCGATGTAGATTATATTGCTATAGTCAGGTTACGCGGTTATTATGGGATACAAGTATAAATCAGGATTTTGATATGAGGAATGACGAACCAGCTCCGTAATATCAGTGCATCATTCTTCTATAAGTTATTTTAGTAGTCCCGTGGGTTGATAATTGGGAATGTTTCTATCGACGTGACTCGTACCATTGTCGCTAGATGTCGCTCTTTTCATAAAAAAAATCCTCTTAAAGATTAGTAAGTGAGCGGGTTTAATTTCTTCCGCACGCATACATAATCACATATAAAATTAATAAAACATGAAAAATCTACAAAGTACTATTTTCATGGTACGCATTTACTAGATTTGGTTGTGCTGTGTTTATGTGGAATAACGATGTCCATGAACGTTTATTTTTTTCACTCAGCTTTGCACTACATTTACGTTGAGGTATTTGTCACTACTATAATATAAGAAAATAGCGATCCTCTCGAAACTATAATAGTTAAAAATAACGCAGTGTGTGTAGTGTAAAGTTAACTTTAGAGAAAAACATTAGTACGATGTTGCATCACAAAATAACCGACATGTCTATTAATTATCACATTGGATTTTTTATTTGTACGTGTACAATTTTTTAACCAAGTCAAAAGCCTGTGCTATGATAATAGGACTAACTTGCCGGTGCCCTGGAATGGGGCTCGAACCACCGATCACCAGACCATGACCACTACACCAGCAAGCTACTCTGTGCGTCAAGTTTTCACGGTCCAAGTAGATCCACAACTGGCCCCTTTTGGTACCTACCGTCCAAGGTGCGATGAATTATTAATAAGTACCTCCCTAAATAAATATTTGTATAATTTCGTTCTCAACTTTACATCCAGGAACGAGTCAGCATCTATGAATTATAAATCTCAGATCAAACTCGGTAACAATTAATACATTTCGATTTGGTAACAAATTTTCTCCATGCACAATATTTACATGGTGTGTAGACTTGAGTAAAAGGTAAAGCTAAACCCACCAACCTTAAACTAACAATATTATTTTTAATAGAAATTCCTGGTAACTTAATTAATTACCCGTCTTCGTCTATTGAGGGAGCTTGTGTGACTTAATAAAGGTAAACTATTGATAAACTTGGTGCGAAGTAGACTCGAGAGTGGCTCGATGATTTGGGGGCCACATGAGAACAAGTACCTACTCTCTTATGGTGGAGAAAGTGCAAAAGAAGTTTCTGAGATATCTCTAAATTAGAGAGTACGGGCAAGACTAGAAGGAATGTGTATTTGATTACACATTTTTATAGATTGTTGCGCGGTATGATCGATAATCGTAAAATTATACGGAGCATTGGTTTGTATGTACCTGATAATTAACTTAGATATCGTCAGCACAGATTGTTTCACATTCCAATAAACAGGACCAACCTGCCAATTGTTATGCCTGTTGGAAGAACTACCGCTATGCTGAACAATATCGCTTTGGGTATTAATATATTTCATGTGTCTGAAGGGGTTTTCCGAAGCAGGATTGTCCTACACCTTTGACCAGATTCTTTGTTATTTTTAATTAATTAAATATTGTTATTGTTTTACATAAACTCTCATAATATGTATGCCTTGAACACTTTGTTTGTCATAGTGATGTTTGTTGAGGATAATTTTGAAATAATTTTGAAAAATATACACAATATAAATCTACTTTAGTTTATTAACACTACTCGAGTTCGAAAGAATCAGTTCCTCTCATCAGCAGATGAAGTTTAAAAGTTCACTTGTCGTGGAGAGGTACTGATTCTCCCAAGAGTTATAAAGGTGTTCATTTTTCAAAATTATCCTTAACGAAGATTAATACAGGTATTCTAGAACTAGTCCAAAGTATCCAATACGATTGGATCATCGTTAAGTGTTCTCAATATTGTTAAATAATAAAAATAAATAATTTGTAAAGCGCCATTTCTGTAAGCATATGGAGGCATTGATTAGGAGACTTATGGACTTTAACTAGTAGATGTATAGAAAAATTATCAAGATTAACCGGATAAATATGAACAAGAAACGAATATGTCTTGAATCGAATGAAAATAGTTGTAAGTAACCAAAACAATTCAATTCAAAAACCACAATGAAAGGACATATAAATATCAGAATCAGTAAAGTATCAGATCCTATATCTTACAACACGGTGGTCGTTGTGGGCAATGGTTCGGACAGACAACGCTTCAACTTTCCTGGTTGGCTGTTAGCAATGTAATAGCATAAATGGTTGGCTGTTAGCAAAGCAATAGCAAAAAAGTAAACAAAGCAAAGCAAAGCAATAAAAGCAAAGCAATAGCAACGTAATAAAATCAAACATTATAGCCAACGCCTGGTAAGGCTTTCCACTTAAGAAAGACAATCGAATTAGTATGTGTAAACCGTGCATACGAGGCACATTGTTTCGTTGTGTTGGTGTTTATCCCGTAAACACAAAGGCAACGAAACAATGTGCGTCGTACGCACGGCTTATATATACTAATTTGATTGCCTTTCTTTAATGGTAACACAGAATATTTGTTAAGTAGATTTAAATAATGGATGAAAAATTGAATTATTTACGATATAAATTACTCCTCGGCATTAAAACAATTAGTTCTTGGATTCGGACGAGCAATCAAAGCCATGAAGAACTGACAATAGTATTTAACAGAAAGAAAGAATGAAGTAATAGATAGAATATGTAACATGAACCCCAAAAAACTACAAAATAAAATATTTTATATATAAAATCTAATTCAAGAAGTCGGGCTTTATTATATTGTTGCCTGCAAATAGGTTAATTTGAACTCGAAAAAAAAAATTTAAACCACGAAAGCAGCTCACGTAATAGCGTAATATTGTGCAAATTATTTGCCAAAGATTTTATCACCTAAAACTTTTTCCAAGAATAATTTTCTTCGATTGTACTTCTTACAACCAAGCAACACATAATAGAACTGTGACTTACAATAAATTAAACTACATATCTACATATAAATTGTGTTTTATAAAAAAAATAGTTTTACTACCCGGCTTCGCCCTTTATTTGTATTATTGTACATATTAATTTCGAATTCTCATATATTTCACTGAAAAACATTTTTTATTGAGAAAAAATAAAGCTTGCAAGAAAGAAAAAATAGAAAAAAAATCATGTAATGGCAAAGTATTTATAAATACAAAGCGATTCAAACAGCAACAACTACGGCCGAAGGAATATTTGGATATAAGAAAGTTATGGTTAGGAAAATCACATATTATGAAATAGCTACAATATATTTACACAAATCTATAAATTGTACTTGAAAATTTTTAACTGCAATGTATTTATTCTTCTTCTTACTACTTACTATAATTTTTTCTCACTACTTTAACTTTTCTTTTTATTTTACACAAATCTATATGATGTACATACTTGAATCTTTTTAACTGCAATTTACACAAATCTATTATATGCATTTGAATCTTTAACAGCAATCTAAATTTACACAATTCTATTATATGTACTTGTACCTTTTAACTGTATATCTGTCGTATGTTATTTTTAAAAATTTATATTCTGTATATTTGTAAAAGTACCCAAGGGCGTTAAATAAATAAATAAATGTTATATGATGAATAAAAGTGTACTGTCAGGATATAAGAGTTTGGCCTTCTATCATTTCTTCTGTCCCCAAACGGATTGATGCCAAATTAATTATAAGAAAACTCTTTATGTCAAGTAAAAGCAGAAAATTGCATAAAAATGTGCACATGCAAATTGGCATTGCTGTATCAATTTATGATCAAAGCGAGAATATTCATCGAGGAAACTGGGCCAATAATTCAAGTAGGAGAGATGAGATTCCCCATAGGAGCGGAGGGAAAGATTATTTTATACCGGATAAGATGAGAATATAAGAGGTGCATTAAATGCGGAATATCTTCCATCCGGGATCGTGAAACCCCGCTGTAGAGCCTTCTTATGGTAATGCCCGATAAAGAAATCTAAAGAAGGTTTTCGAAATCAGGTCACTTAAAAAAAAAGGTGTCATCGAAAGCAAAAATTGTGGGCCCAGTCCAAATTGAGAAGTCAATCGAGAAGAAAAGAATCGATAGGTAAATCAAAGAGAGCCAAAAGTGAATAGCATAATTGAGAAAAAAATATTGATTATATTATTTGTATAAATCTACTTCTTTTATTTGATTAATTACCCCAACATGTATCAGAAAAACCTTTCCATCGTCAAGGTGTTGTGTAATTTATGCAACACCCTGACGATGGAAAGGTTTTTCTGAAACATGTTGGTGTAATTATCAAATAAAAGAAGTAGATATATATAGAAGTAGAAGATAGATATCGTAGAGGCCGCCCGAGATTAAGCAACGTAGACCAGATTATCGGAGATGTGCGCTGTAGCACGTACCAAGAAATGAAGAGGCTGGCAGGTGACAGAGAGGAGTGGAGAGGGCGAGTGCTTGTTGCAGACCAATCCTAGGATTGCGACCCAAAAAAAGAAGATAAATATAGAAGTAGATGTATACAAATAATATAATCAATATTTTTTTTAAATGTCAATCTACAATGTTGCTGAATCATTTGAAAAAAGAATTGAGAAAGATCGAATAAAATGAAAAGTGTATAAAATAATCCTATGAGTAAGAACCTGAAGGAAAAATATATAACACAATGATTTGTACAAAACGTTTAATTCCAGTAATTTGAGTAATTTAAGCCTAAGCGCTTTCGATGGGCACAACCATCATCTTCAGAGGCAGTATTATAACTAATTGCAAATCAATATGGCCGACGTCCATGATGAGTTAACCTCAAGTAGAATACAGCGAAAGTGCAAAGGTTTAATGTTAGCTTCGTTAAAATTATATGGATTAACATGCTCCTGAGGTTTTGAGGTTATTCCTCTAATGACACTTGTTGGGAGTTGGACAGACAAAGGGTTGTGTTCTGTGAAGGGGATGATGGTTTATTAAACGGAATGGCTTAAATTTTAAATAAATGCCGTTAGAGGGAGATTCATCATTCTTGATTGTTAATGGCAAAAAACTTGTAATTAAACAGCGCGCCTATTGTATTGACAAAAATACTGGTTAAATCTAGAAAATAAATATCTATGTCTCAGATACATGTAATATTTATACCTGCATAAAATGTTTTTCTGGCTGGAAAATATATTTGTACTAGTTATCGATTCCCGGTTTGCCATTTGATAGAAGAGGATACTGACCACTGCACTATCGATATAAGAACGAAATGTAAAAATATAAATTTATAAATATATAAAATTATTTATTAATATAATAAATAATTAAGCTTGTTAGAATTTTGTGTTAAATATTCGTATTAATATGTTACGTAAAAACCTAAAAATAATGGAGAATAATAATACGACATTAGGTAACCTAATGGAACAAGGTAACGGCAAAGCGCTCGCTAAGCACGTTAGAGCATTTTGATTTCTAAAAGGTTTGATTCAAAAGAACTTGTTATTTATTGAGAGCATCGTCAACACTGCATCGGTGAATAAATCCTATTGAAATGCGGGCGGACAAAGCAATCCAGAAAATCTGCGGTTTCGATGCAATGATGGTGGCGCAAACAACGGGTATCTGAAAAAAACACGGATTTACTTAGCGGCACGGGCGCCAACGCTTGCCCATCCCCGGGGGCAGGGGTGGCGGAGGGCTGGAGGAGGCAAAGCGCAATTGCAAGCCGCCTTTTGTTACCGGAGGAAGTCAGTGCAACCTGAGGTTTGCCGCAATTTCACCAACGACTGCAATAATACAGGTTTTTTCAAGTAAAGTAATGAAAAGGTTTGATACTGGAATGAAATAACCTGCTATCTAGAATTTTTTCAAAAAAAATCGTGGCATTAACGTGAACACGTATTGTTGCCGAGGTAATTTTGTAGATCTTCATTGTAATATGCATGAAAAAATATTTTTTTATTCGACTAATTTAATTTATTTAAGATGCGGTTAACCTCGTGTAGGTAATACAGGGGTAAAGAATAGTAATCTATGCATAAGATATATTAGAACAGAATCGTGCAAAAATATATATATTTCTGGCTAATGGAGAAGAATTGAAAAAATTAACAATACTCCAAAATAAAGCATTAAGAATTATACTAAAAAGAAATCGATACACAAGAATCAAAGTGATGTTACAAATAATAACATTTAGACAAATAATTAAATTTAATGTACTTCCATTTATATATAAAATTATTAATGGACACAACAGTACCTTTGAGTTATTAAGAAAAATAATTTTAAAAAACAACATGACCATTGTACAAGAAGAAAAGATGAAATCACATTACCATTCCGAAAGAAAGGAAGATCGCAAACTTCTATGATGCACAGTGGGATGAAATTATATATGAAACTACCAGGGGATATTAGGGATGAAAACAATATAACGACTTTTTAAGAAAATACGTGATACTTAGGTACTTTTGATTAAAAATTTAATATACTTCATTATATTATGTCGTATATATTAGGAAATATAAAATGATTGTATTACCTACTTTAGGAATAAAGAAATAAATAAAAAATAAAAAATAGATGAAAACAATCAATATAAGATAATTTTTTGATGAGTACATTATATTTTCATTAACACCTAAACAAACTTTCTAATTCAGATAGTTATTTTGTAACAAAACAATGTTTAGTTAAGTGGAAATTATAATAATTAATTAAGATAAATTATAGAAAGATTTACTATGACCTGTCTCGGTGTGTCTTGACCATGTAATGATCAAGAACAAACACACACACATCTATCAAATTTTGAAAGAAGGTTATACAGGGTGTAACAGAGCCAGTCCACAATACTTTACAGATAGATTACTGCGTTGATTATTTGTCAAAAATGTTTAAGCAACCATGACCTAGTCACAATAGTTATGGAGATGTGCGAAAACAAATTTTGCGTTTTAAAAATATATTTTTTAACTTATTTTTTTACAAAATATTTCACTATCATTATGATAAATTATATCGATAACGAAAGATTTATTTTCTTCATTACAAGTCAAATAGAATGATAAAAACCTTGCAAAAATTTAAAATAGAATTGATTTTTGACGCTAGGTCGACAGTTGCCTATCTCGCATCTTGTTTCATCTATTCGCTATAAAGCATTTCAAAGTCAATTAAATGTTAAAAAGGTCTCGCTAAGGCAAGCTTAGGTAAGTAGATTACGATCTACGAAGTTAGGAAGGCAACGAAATATATTTGTATGCGAAAAAAACTTTAAAAAATAGGATAAAGTTAATAGTTAATTAAATTGAAACTTGATGTTTAATAATAACAGTAATTATAGACCCCAGTGAAAAATTGTGATTACCGAACAAACCTATTAAGATGGTGTCGAGTTACAAAGACGACAAATAATGGAAAGAATTTCCTAAGTACTTACTACTAATGAAAATGTCAACACTGTGAAATATTTACATATTTTAATGAAATGAAAAAAATAGCTATTTATGAATATGGTTCTTTGACAATTGATACAAGTTAGATGAACAGAAAAAATGTATTTGTCGGAAAATACGCGGTCCCTATGGTAAGTATATTATTTTTAGAAAAATAGATCTTATTCTGTATATCCTTTTCTAAATGATTAATCTATTTAAAAATGTATTTAGATGATATTTTACAGATTGATCCAAAAATATCTGTCATAATCTTTGGCCTAATGCGAATATGTTTTTAGATGGGTATATTATTCACATTTCAGATATTTGTATACATTTTTTTTGTTTTATATTAAAAATAGTTTGGAATAAACAAAAATGAATGATAAATAGGTTTCGTTACTTCGAGAACAACTTGCGAAGTAATAAATTCATATTTTTTTATGAAATTCAAAATAAATTATATTTCAATATATGTTATTGACAAGTTCTGCAGGTTAAGTGTTATTTTAAATTCGACAGCTGTTTTGGCTTGTAACAAACAATGGAGATATCACGTAAAATCGACCAATTTATAAGGTTTAAGTTACCCCTTAATTATATAATTAGATGTTTTCGGTAAAGCCCAATATTAGGATTCTTTTTTCCTAGGCACTTACCATTAGAGATTCCCCGGTTTATAAAATTCTATATTACGCTGAATTTAAGTAAGTTCTACAAACTAACACAAAAAACATAAAAAATAATTAAATAAAAAATGACGTCACATTATTAAAAACTTACCAACACTAGTGAAAACATTTAAAAAAAACACAATTATGTCCTGCGATAAAGTTTGGAGTTGAATTTAACGATCAGCTACTTTTCTATACTAATATTATAAAGAGGAAAGATTTGATTGTGTGTTTGAATTGAATAGGCTCCGAAACTACTGGACCGATTTGAAAAATTCTTTCACATTCAGAATCCTACATTATCCCTGATGAACATAGGTTATAGAATATTTTCAAAAATGTTAGGGATCCGTATGAAAACTTCGATAATGTAACCCAACGTGTGAAAAAAGTACGAAAAAAAAAACTTATATTGCGTACGCTGCGGAAATTATTGCCAATAGAGCAAAGTAATGTACTACAGTTTTATAGAGGACATTAATATCTACAAAAAAGTCTGCGATACCATATATCTGAGTATTACAGTTATGTTACAATAACGTATGTTAATATTAGATGGAAACATTGTTTTTTAGAGAAGAGCGGACCCAGCTAGTATTATATAAAGTTACATAAATATTTTAGCACTGTGCGGCAGTTGACCAATTGTAGAGGCCAAAGAAAAGCAGTAGTCAGTAGTCTTAATTCTTAAGAGCCTGCCTGTTATATTCGTGAATATACTGTTAGATGAATGCATATATTCAACAGTTTGGAGTTCCATACACTGATGTAAACTAAACAATGAATGCCCAAAGGATGCGATGAATATTATTATAGACCAAATTCAATGCAAACACGATCACTTAAGGAGTATTACATATTAGAGCGAGTTGCTTTTAAAAGCTATGGTTTATTTAGTGAAGAATATAAAATCATCATTTATATACTTGAATAAAAAGAGATGATTCACTACAGTGTGTAACGAAAATGGCGAGAATACGAACATTTTAAAAACTCCTAGCTTCGTTATATTAGATGTCCACGAAAATCTAGAAATACCCATTCCTTAGCACACAGTGAAATTTATCCGATATTGCGACAGGTGCCGGATTTTTCAATCGGAAAACCTCGGACCAGATTTATTTACCAAAAATACTAAATAATAATAAAAATACTAAATTTCACGATGCTTGAAACATTTCATACCGATAGATAAATCCGGTATCCAGTTCCTGTATTTGGTTTAATTTTGCCAAATATCCTGACTTTACGTAATACCGAAGGGCTTGAATAACTCACCGAACAGAGAATTAAATACATAATATAATAAACGCAGGGTAAGGATATCGCCTAACATGCATAAATTTGACTTTATATGGAAGTCCACGCGCGCGAGTATCTAATTCGACTTTTAGAAGGTTCTCAATGTTCTCAAGGGTTGAATCAATGTCGTAAGAACAGGGCGCCAAATATTTGATAGTTTGTAACTGTCATCTCTATTGAAATTGGGATGTTTGTATATTTCAATGGACTCCCTCACTAATCTGGGTATAAGCTGCGGTTCTGTTGATAATATTTTTGTCTTGTCAAATCTGATGAAGTGACAGAGATTCCCTTTGGATGCATGTTCGCAGATTGCCGATGTATTGGAGTTGTTGTTTTTAATTGCTTCAATATATTCCTTCAATCGTGTAGCGATATTGCGTTTGGTTTGTCCTATGCAGAACGCTCCACAATCGCATGGCACTCTGTATACATCTGGAGACTCGAACGGTGTATTATCTTTCACACTACCTAAAATACGTGAGACCGAACTATGGGGGCTGAAAACTATTTTTATATTTTATTTCAACAACACCCGCCTGAAATAATACCCAAGAGATAAAGGATACTTACCTTACATCAGAGGTCTTACTGGCAAAATCAGATTTGACAAGACAAAAATCTTATCAACAGAACCGCACCTTATACCCAGATTAGTGAGGGAGTCCATCGAAATATACAAACATCCCAATTTCAATAGAGATGACAGTTACAAACTATCAAGTATTTGGCGCCCTGTTCTTATGACATTGATTCAACCCTTGAAAGACGTCGCAGTAATGTCCGCCGATGTAACTAGTACATATT
Source organism: Agrypnia vestita (assembly GCA_016648135.1). NCBI lineage: Eukaryota > Metazoa > Arthropoda > Insecta > Trichoptera > Phryganeidae > Agrypnia > Agrypnia vestita. The sequence continues at coordinate 117,934 of JADDOH010002977.1, forward strand.
GCACACTGGCGACCTCTATCGCAGAAGAAGTGAAATAAATAAAACTCCACAATAAAGTGCATATAATCTACGCCCTCGGAAGAAAGTAATCAGTCCGCCCTCTATCTCCGCGGTTAAAGGCCGTCCTCCTGATGACGTTGAATAAGAAATCAACGAAACGTCGAGAATCGTTTCTCGGAAAAACATACGGTTCGTATAAAATATCCGTAACCATTCACAGTTAAAAAGGACCTGGTAATGTTTCTGTGACTGACAAATTTTCTTAAGTTTTTCCATCGCTGACGGGGACGTGGCATTCCTCCTTTTACTTTACATATCCTTCAACGTTTCTATAAAACATGTATAAAAAAAAAATGAACATGTACTTTGTGTTTACTACTTACATACGGTCAGTACAAAATATCCGCAACCAGTTACAGTAAAATATGTCTAACGACCGTAATAACAACCTTAACTCTGAAACTATTCTGTTATTTTTTCACACATAACGTAGTCTTTTTTACACGGAACGTATGAACATTTGCGTGTTTTTTTTGTAGCTGGCCAAAATAGCTCGACGTAAACCAAAACAGAGAGAGCAGAATTGCACGACCATTTATATCCCTTACTTCCAGTAATGGAGCGCAATTGCTGAAGTGCTATTAACACTTAAACACGAAGATGCGGTTTCGAAATAAACGTAATAATTTATTCAACGGATTTAGCGGAGCACATAGCGGCGTGTAAACTCGAATCGGCCACAGATTAATCATCATAATGTAGGAATACAAATCTGTCGGTACCTTCAAGCGGATCTACGCTCATAATTAAGTGAATTTCTCAATATTTTTTAAAAACGTAATTTATTTAGATTTTTTTAAATTTTAACATGTGTGGGGGAGCGTGTGTTCTTTTCTTACGTCTGTAGTTCCCAGATGTGGGAAAGAAGGACTCCATCCACGTTTTGCAGTTATCGATGGAAATGAGGGAAAGTTGCTTTATGGTCACCACCCGTGTTAAATGGGAATTTCCCGAAGTCGTGGAAGGTTTAATGAATTTATTTACTCGATACAACAATAACAAGTTGTGCAGAATTACAATGATAAAGATTCGACAGAACAGGGTCTACGGCCTACGCCGGAGGTAGTTGAGAGACTGACATGCTCGTACAGCGTGTTGGATATTTTTATATGTTTTGGGAACAAAGAACTCTCTTGAAGTCTGGCTGTACGCGTGTGCCTCTGTTTTGTCTACGTTTCGGATTCCGGCCATCGTCTGGCGCGTGCACCTTGGTTTGACCTGCAGTCTGCTGCAGAAGTCGCGGCTATACAATGTGCCGCATGTATCATGTGTCACTGGAGGTCGCGCCTTGCTTGTTTGTTAGGTTGATGGTCTGCTCAGGGCTGTGGCTGTGTATGGGGTAATTCACACGTACTCATAAAAAGGTTTTAAAAGCAGTTACAAATTGAAATAATTTTCAAGCGTATTCTAATGTAAATGTTAGTAATGTTCTCAAGTTTTCACGGCCGTTCAGAATCTTGTGTGTACTTTTCTGGGATATTCTATCGTATATATCTAACCTCTCTGGCCAAATCCCTCTCTTCTCTGGTCACATATACACAGCAGAATATCACAAAAAACTATACATAGAAGATATATGTTAGTAATAGGGATGAATGCCATATAAGTATATATAAAAAGAATATTGCTATAAAAATGAGAATGACAAATTTCAACCATAGACGGCGAATGTGTAAATTGTGTTGAATAAAGTAAAAGAGGTACCACGGGTGGAATCTTGAACGATGCAATGTGTAAAGTCTTAAGTCAAAGCCAGCCAGTGACAGGTCGTACGCCCCTTAAGCGCCCAAAAAAGACTTTTAATTTGTTTTTAAAGGTGAATTTCTGTTTTTCTTCCAAGGTTTGTCGAAATTACGTAGAGTATTCGAGTTGTACAATATTTGTATAGACGGAGCGTTTCGCAATTCCGCCCACAGCCCAGCTGTTGGTCCGGGAGGCGTCTCGAGTAATGTCCCCCTTCGTCAGTTTTCTGTCTCCTCGCCCGCCCGCGGAATTTAATAATGGCCCCGCGCTCCGGAACTGCAGCGGCCAGGTGGCGCGGGATGCTGGGACACGTAGCACGGCGGTATTTTATGGACCGATTCAGTTTGCTCATCTTTTCACGGGAACAAATGCACATATCGGCACGCTCTTGTGTATGCCATCACGCCAAGCCGCTAACCAAAGGACGTTATAGCTCAGATATACATTATAGATGTCTCATAGACGAAGCTTTTGTTTATGGAAGAGTCTTTGTGATATTTACAGGGTTTACCACCTGTCATTGGCTGACTTAAGTAATCACATTACACAATGTAACGTTGAAGGGTGATCGATCACACAAAAGACTTCCGTAGCTACTTTCTCTTTTTGGGTCGCAATCCTAGGATTGGTCTGCAACAAGCACTCGCTTTCTCCACTTCTCTCTGTCACCTGCCAGCCTCTTCATTTCCTGGTAGGTGCTACAGCGCACATCTCCGATAATCTGGTCTACGTAGCTTAATCTCGGACGGCCTCTACGATTGTTGCCTTCGACATTTCCCTCGACGATGGTTAGAAGCAGGCCCGGATGCCTTATATTATGGCCTATCCAAATTGCTCTCTGTTGGGCGACTCTGTTAAGGAGCCGCCTCTTTTCGCCCACCCTACTACTACTACTACTACTTTATATAAAATATATTTGTCTCCTTGAGACATCTACGATATATCGTGATTGATGACGATCTCTCTACGGGATAAAAATTCAGTAATTGTTGTTCGATCTTTATGAACAAGACCAGATGTTATTGAACACATCTATCCTTTTCTTTACCTATCCATAGTGTACGCTGTACGCTCTACTAAAATCTCGTTTGAATGACTTGACACAAAACTGTTTGACATTCGAATTTAACTGCTTGATTGTGCTGATCTGTTAGGATCTTTCTGTGTATCTGACCGTGCAATCCTTCAGAACAAAGTGAACCAAAGAACACATAGCGCCCTTCTGATCAGGAGGAACCAGTACATCTTCTAGAATCAGGAGGAAAAGAACATGAGAGCGTGCTTCCCTTCATTGCCCACTAACCTCTCCATAACTGTACCAAATCCCATTTCCCAATAACTTGTCTAATCTACAATCCGTGTTTAAACAATTGTGTTCTTGTAAAAATTTCAACACATTCAAATACTTACTTACTTACCACCACGCCGTTTCCCGGTGGGGTAGGCAGAGAGGATAGAGCGCCACACTCTTCAGTCCCGACATACAACTCTCGCCTCATCCACATTCATACATCTTCGCAAGCAATCTGGTCATGCCACGTCTTCCGCGGTCGCCTCCCCTTTCTGGCGCCATCAATACTTGCATTATATATTTTTCATACCATTCTTTCCTCATTCATTCGCTCAACATGCCCAAACCACCTGAGCGACCCTATTTTTATTCTATGTATTATGCTACGATCATCTTAACATTCATTCCTAATATCTTCATTCTTTACTCTATAATACATGGATTTACTACACATACGTCTAAGGGACCTCCACTGCATTCTGCCAGCTCTAGGCAGAACTCTAGTTACACAAAAAAGTAAAACTCCGTAAAATTTCATACTGAGGTCATATAATGAGAGGCGAAAAGTACTCCATTCTTCAGGTCGTCATGAAGGGTCAAACTCTATCATAAATTGATTTGCCACACATACGTCTGAGGGATCTCATCTCCACTGCATTAAATCTATTTTCGTTCCTCTTCTGCCAATAAAACTGCCACAATCGGCTATTACTTTATGGTAATTCATTGCAAATTAAATTAAACACGAATTCACTTGGTTTAAACTACAAAATTTTTGGAAACATTAACAGGTTTCAGAACCAGTTGGTGTTACAAAAATATAGTTGTTTAAACCAACTTAATTTGTGTTCATTTTAATTTGAACATTAATAATTTATCCTAACGAAGCCAACGTCAACTAAATCACTAAAGCTTACATTTATTTGTAAAGATAAGTACTTTAGTTTTTCTAGTTTGGCCCATCGTGCCCGGCCCGACTAAGCCCCCTTAAGGCGAGACCATAGAATGATATTTTCACTGAGAACCTGAGGAACGATGATAACCGCACATGCTTAGCTTAACGACTCCGGCTTAACTCCGTAAATACCAACATTTTAAAGGCACTCCGCATTAAGATTGTACAAGTGCCGTTAATACCGACCTATTTTGCTGATTAATACTTACCGCGTACCTTTTTACTTATCACGCTCGTTTTTAAGACTTCCAAAATTTGTTTAATTAAGACAGAGACATTTTATATCAATATATCACGTATCATGTTCCTGCTGGGTCTACCAGGCAAAACATAACTTTTCATTGCCAGCCTGGAAATAAAAATTATATAACTAAACTCACCGATAAATAGATTGCACAGGCATGGAAATGAATATGCTTCGTATAAGAGACTTCCATCCACTTTTCTCATATATAAATAGATTCGTCTCTGTGAGACTTCTATAATTTATCCTTAATTAATAATATTTCTCACTGTGGAAATTGTGGCTGAAGTATGCAGCTTTCCTTCATTTGATTGTTTCCATTAGTCCTTTTGTCTTCGTATGGTATACAAACATCTTTTTAGCATACGTCGGTATAGTTTCATTACATTCATACTTTATACATACATTTCTTTATTTTATTACGTTATTATTTTGTTAGAGGTTTAAATTATTACTGTTTGCTTTTAGACAAATCATTGTTCGTACATATTTGTTTATTTTTAAGTGTTTTAATTGATAGATTGATTTATTTATTCACATTCATAGGTGACAACTTTTTATAATGTTTACAAAATTATATAAGCATGTTTCATTGTTGCTGTGGGTCTTGGCAGCAAGTAAACACTACAATAATTTGAAGCCCTGCCTGCTACACTAGTAATTTACTGTATTATAGCAGACAGTGCTCTTCCAGTAGTATAATATTTGCAAGAATATTTATTATTTATGTACAGTAGTTATTTTATGAATCAATCTTAGTGCCAATTAAAAAAAAGTAATAATCATAATTAATCGTTAACAAATTAAATAATGGTGTTAAATCTATATTATAGACAAAGAAAAAAAATTATGTGAATTGGATAATTAATAAAATAAAATAAATAAAAGTAGTTAAAAAGATGAAAGCAAATGTTCATATAGGTACTAGTATTTTTCAAGTTTTGGTTATATCTTGGCTTTTCAGAATTTCACTTTTGAAGAAAAATATGCGAGACATCGCTACAAGTTTTTAGTTTTGTGTTGAGAATGTTGAATACTTTTGGAGCTTGGAAGAGATGAAATCTTTGTGAAAAGATTTTGGTGAATTTTGATACAAGATAGTTTCAGCAGTTCAATGATGTTTATTTCTCTTTTAAATGTGTTTTATGTTAAGTATGTAAAAAATACTATACTTTGTATTAGACTGTAAAAGTCCACTAGGGCGTTGACAAATAAATAAATAAATTTAAAAAAATATACATAAATGTTTCCATAATTTTAAAATGGCTTATTTTAATGTTCAAATCACGAAGCAGCACGGATATGTCGCAGTATTTTATTACCGTATAACGGCTGTACGTTTCGATTGCAAATTAATCTTGCTTCTTGATATCTAAATTATAATAAATTTTTACCATCCTTTTCATATTAGTGGCACCGACTGTCAATTGAACATTCTAAATCTTTTCTAGGGACATGACTTTAATATTCTGCCTAAAAGGAACTATTAGGCAGAATATTAAAGTAACGCCCTTTGCTAAAAGGACCAACTAGGTCCTTTTTGCAAATATTAGAGATTTATAAAATCTTTTAAATTTGTTTTTATATTAGTACTTAATTATTCATTGATCTCACAAATACATATATATTTTTAATGTCTATGCTTCGATTTATAATTTTGAGTATACCTACGTTGTATAATAATGGAGGAACCGTTGCGTTGGCCCTGAAACATGTTAATACTTTCAACAAAATAGTAGTTAGTGTAAGCAAAGTATATTCTTATGAATTATAATATGTATCAGGGAAACTTTATCTTAAGGCACAATACCCTGTTATATATGTATACTATGTTGCATGGGTTCAGGATTAAGTTGAAAAAAAAATTGTAGGGTAAAAGAAAAGTTCCATTGTTTTGCAAAGCCTTTAATCAAAACAATGTTTCCAATTAATCAAGGCTGAGATGGATAGAATGTCCAGGGAATGTGGAAGAAATGTGGCATATTTTTTCCTTCGGGAATATGTATGCAGAATTTGAGTCCAATCGGTCGAGCGGTGTAGATTTGTACAGAAAATATATCTGGGGGAGGGGAAGGGGTAAAATGGGAGAAGGAAAATATCGCCTATGTTGCCCGCCTGATTTTGAGTCCGATCGGTCGAAAGGAAAATATTTGCATTGAAAATATATCAAGGGAATGGTAAGGAGTAAAGGGGGAGGGGGAAAATGTCACCTATGTTACCCGCCGGGTTCTAAAGCATATAAATATGCAAAATTTGAGTCGAATCGGACAAGGTGTAGATTTTTATAGAGCATAGACAGACAGACACTGAGTTTTATGGGTATAAATTACTTACATAAATGAAAAAAGGGTGTTGAGAGTATTTAGAAATAAAATGTTAAATTCGATATTAGAATTATATCGTCATAAAATCGCGGCGGCGGGAGACAAATGAAATATGCAAAATTAAAAAAAGGTTTTGTTTTATGCACAAAATCACTGGACACCAATTTAAATGTACCACCATTTTTTAAATCACGCTAAATTCAATTCTTGTCTGTGGAACACTTTATACTCTACTGCTAGAGTACCTATTCCCCGTCTGTGGAAAACTTTGTTCGCTGATCGTCTGTCAAATAACAACAACTGTTTCTCGCGCGCGTTTTACGCGTAATTTGTAATCGCTCGAGTTCTAGAAACTTCTGGAATATTTTGGTGCATGGTATTTTCCAGACTATTGGGAACCTTCAAGTTATTTCCAACGTATTGTAAAACGTTCAGACTGCTAGAAAATACTCGATTATGTGTAATTATTTCTGTTTCGGTAACAATATTGTAGTAGAGTGGTAGAACGTTGAAAATGTTATTTTGTTTATGAGGTTTGATGTGCATAAAATCCAAAAAAAATTTGCGGAAAATTCAAAACGGAGAACAGAAAGTTTTATTAGTATTCCACTTCTAAGGAAGAGATGAAACGATCAGATTGAAGGGTACATGGGCTTAAAACAGCTCCTTTGTCTAACGCTGCAAAAGTTTTCATATTAGAATGAAGACCCGACAAAGATAGCTCTGTAATGCTTTCCTTTACACTGAAACTCAAAAGCCAGCACTGAGAATGATTTTTATTTGAATTCATATACCACGATTTACACACACACTTTTGCATATATTCCTCTTTTAATATTCACATTAATATTTTCTTACTACGCACTCGTATAGTCATTAATAGTTATGCTTAACTTCGGTATATCATATGCATTGAAAACCAATGCTTACTACAAAAAATGTTTAAATTAATACGCAGAATGGCTTAAACCTATACTTTAGACAGCATCATAAACATTATACTTAGGTTTCAGAATGTAACTACAAAATATATATTTAAAACACAATTTGCAACGAGCACGTGAATTCTTCATAAAGGTTAATTGATATAATAATTTATGTAACGATACTTAGTAAGAAAGATATCAGATAAGTAATGTATTATTATGAATAAAAATATTTTATGATAAAGATATATGAAAAGCTTTGAGGCACAATGCTTCAGAAATGTACGTAGGTACTATAGAAAAATCTTTACATTATTTTACTAGGAAAGCCTCGAAAAATGATTGAACGTAAACGAAATTGAACGTTCTACTAGAATAAATTTTATGTAAAGGTCATTTAAATAATTCATTGAGTAAATAATTTTAAATCGAATTTTAATATCTCTAACGCATATTTATTATTATGTAGGTTTCGATGGCATTTACATTATTTATAATTTTTAATTATAAGCAGTTCCCGTATTTTATATATTTAACATGTTTTAGGGCCACCAATTTCCAATACATGTAAATATATAAAATAGAAACACAAAAAAGCTCTTTATACGGGAATGAATATTCAAATAAATTTAATTAATCTTTTTCATAGAAATAAAAATATACAGAAAAACTCATTTTCATCTGCCCACACCTCAAAATATTTAGAAAATGCCACACCAGTAAGGATTTCAATTAATAAATTGGAAAATTCAAGTACCTACATAAAAAGTACGAATCAAATACAGTTTTTTCTGGCTCTGTCTGTTTTCAATTTATGGTTACAGCCTTTGATCTAATGGTTTGTTACATTATTTTATTGAAAAAATATATAACGTTATAAGAGCAGGTTACTGCTCTAATAAAAAAACTCTCTAACACTTTTTGTTTTAATCGCATGATTTTTTTTTTAAATTTCAAAATGTTTCAGGAGCAATGCTCCCTTCTTCAGGACAATAAATGTAATAAATCAATTTTTAAAACAAAACGGAAGAGTGGTCAAAACAAAATTTTAATTATTTTATTTATAAAACGGTGGCACAAAGTGAATTTGAAAAATTTGAAGAAGTACCATATTTTAAGAAGTAATATTAGCGTATTTATTTAAACGTCTAAATAAATAAGAAAAAACATACATTTAAAATTATTTTCGAGAGCAAACGTAACATGGAAAGGACTAAATGAAGTCATTTGAAATGAAGTTTGTTTAGGAAAACTATACAATTGAGAATATAATTTATAGTCACGGTCTGGAGGACATAGGATGACTGAAGATAGGACAAGAAGTGGGAGATTAGTGAATGAAAAAATGTGGAGGTAACACTAAAACAAGGCATATAGAATTGAGAAGCGTACTTCGATGGAGAATTTTACTGTGATGCAAACAGGTATGAACTAAATTAAAATCTATTTCTGCGAGTTTTAGTTTTTGGACATTAACCCTTATATAATTCTGTTAGTTAATTTAACGCGATAGTGCTGCTTTTATTTGGGCTGTTTGGTTATTTTATGTAATACATATTTCAATTCAATTCAATTTTTATTTATTCCATAATATGTGTATTACAAACTTTATATTCAAGGCATACATATTATGAAGTTATATCTAAAAGTATAAATATACACACAAAC